>JAQPZY010001604.1:642500-865000 GCA_029931535.1 Margaritifera margaritifera | reverse complement strand
ATTTGAAAGCCGACAAGTCCATCGACACTTTCACATTAGCTACAGCTGTAATAATTACCTTACCGCTGTAACAAGCTCCATCTGATGATTCAACAACTGACTCATAACTAATAGTTTCCCTCACCTCAGTAATGTTCCACCTGATGTATGACTTCATCTGATTACCGTCCTGTACCGCTTATTAGTCCAAGCCCTGTATTGCGTACCGCTTATTAGTCCAAGCCCTGTATTGCGTACCGCTTATTAGTCCAAGCCCTGTATTGCGTACCGCTTATTAGCCCAAGCCCTGTATTCCGTGCCGCTTATTCGCCCAAGCCCTGTATTCCGTACCGCTATTACCCAAGCCCTGTATTCCTTACCGGTATTACCCAAGCCCTGTATTCCGTACCGCTTATTAGCCCAAGCCCTGTATTCCGTACCTCTTATTAACCCAAGCCCTGTATTCCGTACCGCTTATTAGACCAAGCCCTGTATTCCGTACCGCTTATTAACCCAAGCCCTGTATTCCGTACCGCTTATTCGCCCAAGCCCTGTATTCCGTACCGCTATTACCCAAGCCCTGTATTCCTTACCGGTATTACCCAAGCCCTGTATTCCGTACCGCTTATTAGCCCAAGCCCTGTATTCCGTAACGCTTATTAGCCCAAGCCCTGTATTCCGCACCGCTTATTAGCCCAAGCCCTGTATTCCGTAAGTTTTAATTAGTACATATTCACACTCAGAATATATAAGCTCATGAAGTTTAACATTTTTTATTTGTACTCAAAATGAGGTAACCATCGTTGAACTATCAGGATTTTCATGTGATTCTTCTTGTCGTATGCTGAATATACATGAAAAAGATACCCTTCCCCTACATCCTTCCTCTTTTTGTAGACGATACATTGTGTTTCGAGGAACCTTCCTTTTCTGTGGTAAAGTTTAACATTTTTATTTTCAATCTAAACGTTTTACTTTTAAGCGCACGTTTCTCTCATAAGTGCCATGCCATATTTACATTTTGTTCTAGAAGCATTTTAATTTAGATTTTTGATTTTCCGGGCCCCCCCCCCCCCCCCCCGTCAGTTTTTATCTTCTGTTACATCACTTTTCTAATATTCAGGAATATGCCATGCTGTCCAGTTAAGCTTTTGGCTGTATATCTTGTCAAATTACGGCATGCCTAGCTGGATTATTCACCGAAACTGAAGCGAAAAGAGTACATTTTTATCAACATGGTGTCCTGTCAAGTGACATATTGTAAGTACGTCAAGATGGATACATGCCCTTCTTTGACGCCAAGTCATCAGTTAAATTCGAGCAACGTTGGATTTGCAGATCGTCCTACATGTCTAATGCTCCAATATAATTATTTACAACAGAAGGTCAAGGGTAAAATAAACTAGGTTATGTTACCCTTGTTTGGACCGAGACAACTAAATACCAGTGTTTTGACAGAAATGGACAAAACAGGCATATACACCTTGTGTCTACAAAAAGAGGTATCATGGCGTGAGTGGTATTTAGTATTAGTCATGTGAATTATCTACAATGGACCATTCGTGTCGGCACCTTTGATAATGTAAATTATCTAATTTTTGTTAAATTATTTAGCTTCATCTAGCCATTCTTATTAAGATCGATTGTTGTATCCGAAATAAAAATAAACACAAGTGTTAACGTAATCTCTCTTAGGAAGTAAGCCTTTAATTTTCGGGGGTGGGGGTTGGGGGCCGGGTATTTTTTTAAAATTCCGGCCCCCAAATAGGTTAAAAAATTATTCTTGCTCTGATTTGTAGAAAAAGAACTTATTATATCCATTATATTAGTTGAAAAAGTAAATTATCTTGAGGTAAAAGAAAAAAAATAAAAAATAAAGTTCTGGTTTGAACGAAAATCCGCCCCCCCCCCCCCCCATTAATAAATGGTTGGTCCTTTATATGCTAACATAAACGGAAATGATCGCAGCCGCCCTAGTTCATTTAAGCTTTTCACTTCTAACATTGGTGATTTTAATTGAATGTGAAAGAAACTTTCAAATTTTTCTTTTGGCTCTAGCGAAAGTAAACGTTGAAGAGGAAGGTCGTGCAAGGTTGTAATCTATGTAGTATATTACTTAAGGATTTAGAATTGTTAAAAAAAAAAATCAAAATACCCCCCCCCCCCAAAAAAAAAAAAAGTATCCATGTATAACTTAAAGGTACGATTTCCACTATTCTTTTTTCGCTCTTTTAACCCTTGATAGGAGTCTTCAGCGTTTATTTATCCCATAGTGCAGATCAATTTCCTCAGGTGCCTTAGCCCGTTCCGAGTTTCAGGGACGGTTCCAGAAATATCGTTTGGGGGTGGGGGTGGGGGTGGGCGTGTCTGCCTAAACAACCAGGAAGTGGTCTGTGGGACGGAACCCCCAATGGGGGCCCAGGAAGATCCTGCATTTTAAGCGTTTCCAGGGCATAATTTTAACCATCTAACATTACAGAAAACTTATTCTAGGAAATGTTACGGTTGTTTCGCGCTTTTATTTATTTATTTATTTATTTATTTATTTTTTTTTTGGGGGGGGGGGGTCTCCTAACCCCGAACCCCAATCCGCCTCTGGTTTTTCCAAGGGAAAAGAAACCAATTTTGACATCATGCCGATGTGACAAACCTCGATGATGCAACGCTATGGGGAAAAAATCTGTTATTGTGTAAGTGGTGTTCAGTTACATATAACTACAGATCTGTGAGGTCTGGTAATTCAGTCTTGAACAGAGTCGTGTACATTGAAAAGCAGGCTATACAGCAATGATTTTTGCTCCGCGTTTAAGTGCGGAGTATAATATTATGTGAAGGTATTTCAGTCATTTTGGAACAAATGTACCCTAAATCCATTTAAGAAAATACCTGATTGGTCGAAGTGACACACTGGCCTACCGGTACAGAACTAAATTATTGTCTCATGTCGCTGTTGGCAGGGCATACGGGGATTTTCTTACGGCAGTTCCAGTTGGCTAATCGAAGACCGGTGCATTATCAAATTGGTACCTGTGTAATTTGTATTCACCATGTGATGGCAATCTACTTTGCAATTGGAAATTTAAAAAAGTATTTATGTTACATGATTTTTAAAACTATTACATTCACACAATCTGCATGGAAAGAAATTGGCAATAACTACATGATAGGCAATGGGCATTTAATAATCAACGGTTGTGTAAGGGATGCAACTTGTGACAGCAATCCAATCACGGGTCTCACACAACTGTTAGAATTCACTCAGTGTTATCATATATAATATTTTAAAATAGAAATTAGAAAACAAAATCTTTAGATATTCATCTTGCTTCTAAGTTTGCAGATGTTTCATAGACACATAAATAGGCAAAGAGAAGAATATATGTTATGCAGTACTCAAATGAAAGTATAGCCTCTTGAAATAGCCCAAGGTCCAAATTAAATGTTAGACGGGCTTTAAAAATTTATAAAAGTCAGCTTGCCTAGGGCTGGAAAATAAATTTGCCCTTGGGAGATTTGAGCTTGCCCCAGAAAAGGTTAGAATGCATATATAGTTAGAAGAGCAATAGATAAATAGATAAATGGATAGATAGGTAAGAGTTTTGGAAATAGCTAGATTTTTGAGAGAGAGAGAGAGAGAGAGAGAGTAAAGACCTTGGACTAAAAATTAAACAACTATTTTTCTTTGAAACAAGTTTTCATTAGATTTATTAGGAAACTTCGTCAGATTTCCTCTTTTGCCTACACACACTAGCAGACTGATCTCTTCAACTACAGCAACAATAATGAAAGCTAGACTTTTTGTAATGTTTAATTTATATTCACAACTGAATGAGTTGAGAACACTTATTTTATCTATTTACTTAACAATTATCACCTAGTCACCTTGAAATCGGCGACATGCATCAGAACAGTCTTTAACAAGCCTACTTTTTGAGACTGATCTGAGAACACTGATCTGTATCCATTTCCTGTAATTATCACGTAAACAATAGATGATAAACACCACTTGTGAGTTCTATATTTTTGGTAATTCGATCGCGCTTTTAAAGAAATCCAGGTGGCAAATTATTAGAGATGAGTGCCTTTTATTTCCAAACACACCTGTTAAAGACATTTCGCGAGTTATATTATGTTAGGGTGGCCATTCGTCTGGTTTTATACATGACAATCCGGTTTTCAATTTGTCTATCCCATGCTTAACATGATCATGTTTGCGTGTGTGCAAAGGAGTGTCCGGTATTCTTTTGTTCCGTCAGTGGCCACGCTATATATTGACAATTATCATTTAGTCACCTTGAAATCGGCGATATGTATCAAAACAATCTTTGACAAGTTTGAATTTTTAAAACAGGCAAGTTCGGCACATATCGGAGCTCATACAATGTCTGTGGCTAGCTTAGGACTTGAAAGTCGGCGAATTCCGGATACATACAAATATTACGACTAAAATGTAACAGAAAAGTTAAAATATAAATGTTTATTCCCTATTTGTTAAAACTTGCTTCGAATAGTAAATATTCACATTATCATGTCTGCGAGAAAATGCGATACCGACCTTTACATTGACTACAATATGGAAGTAACAGAATTTGACAAAATATCGTGTGAAATAAAGGATTAATAGATGAAAGAGAATGAGGGCAGTTATGTAGAGTCTAAAACGCGCAGAACATACAACATTTTGAACAACTGCCTTTGTGCTTGCCTAAGCAAAATTTGAGCTTGTCCTAAGCGTCAGCCAAGTGGATTTGTAAAGCCATGCAATGTCAGCATGGTACTAATAATGCCTTTTAACTCTTCACTATGACAAAACCACATCCATCCGTTAAACAGTCTGGTATAGTAGTATAAATATCCACCAATGCATGAACAAATTTCAAAGCACTTAGCATCATTTTAGGCTTAGTGTCACTCTTTTATAACAAGGGACTAACGCCCAACTGTCCGAAAATAATTTCCAGGGATTAAAGATAAGACCATTGCTTTTTTTAACTGCTGAGTGTTGAAGTCATCTCTCATATTCTTGAATAATAAGATTTTAAAATTAGTCACTGTTGCAGCCATAGTGGATGTAAGATCGGCGCCATTTTCATTTAAGACAACTAGACACCATAAGAATACTTTTTGGTGAAAACCCCATGTTCATATGACCATCCATTCAGGATAATTACTGACAAGATTTTCAATATGTTCCTTGTGGCAGCCATATTTGAGGTTAGATCGGCACCATTTTCATTCAGGACCAACTAGATATTATAATTAGTCTTCTGGTGAAAGCCCCACGTCGATATGACTTTCCATTTAGGAGAAGTAGCAATAACAAGATTTTCAAGATGGTTGTCATTGTGTCCATAATGGATGTCACAACGATGCTATTTTCATTTAGTACCAACTAAACATCATAAGAAATCTTCTGGTGAAGATCCAGTGCTGATATGACTTTCCACCTAGGGCACGTTGCGATGAGATTTTCATGATGGCCACTATGGCAACCATATCGCACATTTTTTTTTGTTTAGGACCAACTAGACACCATAAGTAGTCTTCAGGTGAAATCCCCATGCTGATATGATTTTCCGTTCAGGAGGAGTAGCAATAACAAGATTTTCAAGATGGCTGCTGTTGTGGCCATATCGGATGTCAGATCGGCATTATTTTCATTTAGGTCCAACCAAACATCATGAAAAGTCTTTTAGTGAAAATCCCATTTTGATATTACCATCCATTCAAGTGAACTGTCGAGAACAAGATTTTCAAGATGACTGCAGAGTGGCGGCCATATTGAACGTCAGATCGGAAGCAGTTTCATTTAAGACAAACTAGATCACCTAAGAAATCTTTTAGTGAAAATCCTATGTTGATATGACCCTCCATTCAGGAGGAGTAGCGATATCAAAATTTTCAAGATGGCTGCAATGTGGGCCATATTGGATGTCTGGGCAGCACTATTTTCATTTAGGACCACCTAGATCTTGGGATGAATACGTACGTTAAGTTTCACGTCAATTCTCCAAGTAGTTTAGGAGGAGTATCGATAACAGACTTGTGCTAACAGACGGACAGACATCGGAAGACGGACGTCGGACGACGGACAACATGTCATCTACGACCAGTAGAGATAAAAATAGTTGCTATTTTCTGTTAGCCATGTCTTAAGGGTCGTCAGGAAACTGCATTGCATTAGTTGCGTAATACCAAAAAATCATGCATGTGTTTAGAGCTGGGCTACATGTACCTTGCGAAAATAGAGATGAAATCCAATTCTGTAACTGATATTTCATGATATAGGTATTTCTTCGTTCTAGAAATCCAATTACGCTCAACAATTACAAGATTGTAAAAATCCACCTTAAAGTTATCCCACACCTGCTCGACATGGCAAAAATATTCCTGCTTCAAATAGATTACCTGACCTACTTATCCTGCCCCTTGTCACTAACATTTGTTCAAGAATATCTTTTTTTTCTTCAAAACTAAACAATAAATTGAATATTCGAATTCAGCACAGATCCTTCAAGCTTTTTGGAAAGCTAATATTTGTTTCAGTCTGATTTTTGGGTAGATACTTGGGTACATCCTCAGCCATACTTATAACACCTGGAATTAATTATCGTTCAGAAATCAAATTACAACCATCCTCAGGGAGAAATTAATATGAAGTCAAAATTGACCAAATACTGGATGAAAGAACGTTTATTGAAGATAACATTTAAACTTTGCGGCTTAACAAATATTGCAAACGGAAAGTGGTTGTCATATGATTTTATATTTTTCCAAACGGAACTTTGTTTGTTTCATTATTGCTTTTGTTGTGTGTGTCTTTGTTTGCTTGTTTATTTGTTTGGTTGGGGTTTTTCTCTTATGTACTGGTATGCCATCACAAAGTTCGATTTCCGACAACACTTTTCCCCTTGTGGAAAATGTAAATGGAATATGAGATAGTACCAATATTATATTTTCGGCAGGTGACATTCCAGGATTTAGTCATTATGAAAAAAATGTAAGTTTACGACTTCATTATAAGAAGTTGTTTCTCTCATCGCTTTTTTACTGATCTGTTCTGGTCGTGCTGTAAAATGGGCAGGAAAAAGCAAATTAGCCGTAGCTACAACGCAGTTTCTTAAAGGAGTACGTTTCGTAAGTACATGTTATGCTTAAAGCATTTTATATGGAATTGGATTCATTCATGCAAAGTGCAAAATATTAGCCAGAAAAGGCCACTAAAAAAGTTTGCAATCGGTATCTATTGAAACGACCGACTTGTTAGCTGTTCCAGAAGATCCGATGTTTTATTTTGATCAATTACACTGCATAGATTGGTGTGTTTGTCGTAAAATCTTTGATTTTTTAAATAATACCGCCTAAATTCAGTAAATAAATTGGATTGTATCCTCAAAAATTCGTTCTCTCTCTCTCTCTCTCTCTCTCTCTCTCTCTCTCTCTCTCTCTCTCTCTCTCTCTCTCTCTGGATTCTTTGAATAATTTTGACACAAAGCACATATTCGTGAGCGGGTTATCGAATATTGCATTTTTGTCGCTGCGATGACAAACGCACTTTTTTACAAACAACATCAGTGAACTTCTGAACTTGTAAAATAATTTTAGAAACATTAACCAATGTAATAAACAAAGATATGCGATTTACGTATTTCGCTGTTTCTAACGTTGTTTTACAGGGGTTCTTAATAACAAAGATTCATTTGAGACACATTTACGAAAAACAAAATGTTGCCATGTATTAAAATACGTTAAAATAGGTGTTCAAGCATAGACTGTTTATTCACGATCATAAAACACGATAATCGCGAACTGATCAAGGAGCTCTCTTCTTGAGATGGATATTTGTTGCTGCCAATGTGCATATGGCCTGAAGTGACAGTTCAATAATATTACATGCTAATACTTCCAGACAGTTGGCTTAAAAATCGTAACAGTCTAATGAAGTGACTCGTCGTGACAAAATAGCCCTATAACGACGATGGTTCACAACGGTAGAAAGCAAATTCTTGACCTAGACTGCACATCCAGAGAATTTGCATTATGAAAGAGCAAGATTGTGTGTAAAGGCTTTTTTTTATACCCAAATTCTAATACTTCCCTACCTCTATTCCTGAATTAACGCTACTTTATGACTTCTTTAACAAAACTTCATGGCGTCGTCACAACAATAAGGTTTTTTTTTATGCCATCGTTTTAAATTCAATTATGAACTAGTTAATGTATGAATTAATACAAGAATCGATTAATATTTTGGAATCACAAAATTGACTGTGAAGTGTTTCTTTTAATTTTTTTTTTAAAATCATGTAACCAACGGTACTATTTACAGATTGGCAAAGTCTATATCATTTGTTTTCTTCAAGGCTGTTCGGTTTTAGGCCCAAGGACAAACACTGCGAGATATTGGAGTCTGTGGTTTAATAAACATGTATAATTTGTCCCAGCACACGCTTGCAATATCAATGCTTTCACGTTATTGATCACTGCTGCCGCTGCAGCAGCGCGTGCGGAGGCGGTAGCTAAGATGTGTCTGTCAATAAGGGGCCTTCTATGGGGATGCTTGTTTAAATATATTCTTTTAACTGTCGATTTACATTGTGTCAAACCACAAGTATTTGAAGGTGAAGTCTTCAAGGTAGCGAATACATTAAATAGTGGACCTTAATCGGTTCTAATGCTATTTTCCTAATTTCAACACGTAACAAATTAGTATGTTCTGCCATGCTGATATATTGCAGCCTGCCAGGAATGGATGTATTTTCTAGAACGTTATACTATAGAAAAAATGAAATCCAGTAGGTAGAGTTATACCTTTCTACGCGTATAAAACCAGTAACAAAACAAACAACCTTCACGGATATGAAAATACGCATTATGGAACAGTTGCTATCAAGATCATTTCGGAACATTTATGTTATACTGTGCTTGGGAGCAGACTGCTATCGATCGCGAAATGGAAATTCTCAGCTCTCTTAGAGTGCACCCATCATGTCTGAGACCTGCTGCTGCTGCTGCTGCAAAGCACTGTGCAGCAGTCGGCAACTTCTATTACGTGAATCGTCTGCAGACATTGTAAATGTATCCCCTTAATGTATTATTTGCAAAGGCAAGTGCAGTTTTGTTGAGAAATTGATGTAATGTTTGTGTGAATGCACTTAATAACCAACACCCTTTTTTTTTGTTCTTCAGACTTTATACTTGGCAGTTTTACATTTGTAACAAGAATCGAAGAAAAAATACGACAAATATACAAAGATTCAGCATTACATGTATGGTAACTTTGTTACCAGTACAATTAATCTCGTATATTAACTTTATTTTTCTCTTGAGTTTTTTAATTTTTAAACTATATCCCCATTTAAAAAAAAAAAAAAATATTTGGAGTTACCTCTGGTCTTGTATGCTTGACATTGGAAACTTGTTGGCGATTTTCCAGTCTGCATGAACAGAGTTTAACCATAATGATTCCAATTTTTTTCTTTTCGCCACAGTCCTTCATCTAATCGCTGGGCTAGTATTGCTTCTGAAAGGATTGCTAATCATATCACATTACAAATCTGGTTTATAACATCTCATTATAATGACATGATTATTGGATTATCATGAGATGAGTTTGATGCTGAGGTCATTGCACTGAATGACTCAATGGTCAATATGGTTAATATGTAACTACTGTGTACAATTTTAATTTTTGTCTACACATACACAAAACAAAACAACCATGTAAACTAAAATGAATTCCAGTTGTTCACATAAACAAGGAACACCTACTTAATATTAATATAACAAGAGGAGAGTACAATTATGTATTATGAACAAAACTGTGACAATTCATTCCGGACTTTTGAAAGAACAAGATTGAAGCTTTGGCTCTCGGATATTGCCGAAAAACAGAGAAGAAATGGATATAAAACAGGTACAAAAGTAAGTGAAAGTTGTTTTTTTTTTTTAAATTTAATTTCCATTTTAATTAATTCCATTGTTTAAAGTCCTCTAAAAACGAATAACTTTTGTCATAAGTATTTTACAATTTTAATCTTAATCAAATCGAGCGTTGAATGGTGTTAGTAAAACGTATTGTTCACAAGTTGCAATAACGTTTGCGCGGTTAGAGATAGTTTAGAAATGGGTTTGTAACTAGTGATTTTGAGTTTGGATATAAAAGCAGAAAAGATGTGTTTTTGAATGATGTCGATGGGTCTAAATAAAAGTATAGGTGAGTAGAAAATTATAAAATTTCGTTGAAAGCCTTATATTTCATATTAAGGCAAAAATATACAAACATATTTCCTTGGTGTGCAAAAGTGAACCAGAAGCTATTTCTCTAATTACCGTATGTACTCGTGTATAACCTAATACCAACTGCAAACTGCATAGACCTAAATCTGCCGTCGCATAATGCGCCGGCAGATCTGGGTCTATACAGGTTGTAAGGACTAATCAGTAGAACAAACAACATAGACCTTGATCTGCCGGCGCATACCGCGACGGCCGATCAGGCACTGTGTGTTTGCATTTGGATATAGTTTATGCGAGTATATACGGTATATTTTATTTTGTATTTGTACATCTACCCCTGCCGCTTCCCGCGCCCAAGCTTGTAAGTAGTGATAAGCGTGTCTATGCTTCTAAACGTGCGAGTTGTCTTCTCTTTGCATATGAAAATGTACATTAAAGATATATTTTTTTAAAATGCTGATAGTTATAAATAATCACTGCTATACAGACGTGTCCTTTATGTGATAAGGATAGCATGATTTCATGTCATTGGGAATGTATTTACATACACGTATTAGGCCGCTGATTCAAAATTAGTTTTCGTTTAATTCAAACTCCATCTATATGATTCACCGTTTGCTTTGTTAAATGTATTGGGGTATATTGGTTGCCTATGTATTGTAAATAATAACGGCTAAATTTCCAGTAGACAAGTCAAATTCAATTACGACTGCATTCATTATTTTCAGTTAAAGTTTTCACTTGTCAATGTTCGTAAACAATACACAAGAATAGATTGATATTTGGGTAAAGCTCTGATGTGTTGGTGCAGTAATTGTTGGCGACCAAATGAGTTTGCCCCACTAAGGTTCTGGTCTATACTCAAATGATAGGGTAGGACAAGAAGATTGAAATTGTATTAAAAACTGCCCCTAGGTCATCCCTTAGGTTAGAACAGCAAGGAGTCCACTGAATCAAAACCTACAATATTCCTATCTCATGAGATGTTTCTGCATAGGCTGTACAGTTGTGAAAAGGAGATTGTGTTGATTAATCATTTAGCACACCTGAGGCATGAAAATAATGTGCAAAACTACCGTATATCCTTGCGTATAAATCCGCATCCAAATGCAAACAACATACACCCTGATCTGCCGTCGAATAATGCGCAGGCAGATCAGGATCTATGCTGTTTGTTCTACTGATTAGTCCTTACCAAAAGCATAGACCCAGATCTGCAGGCGCATTATGCGACAGCAGATCCGGGTCTATGCAGTTTGCAGTTGATATCAGTTTTTACACGAGTATATACGGTAAAATATAGATCTAGTCCAAACTCGTTATGTCATGCCCTTTTTCTCTCTATATTTTCATCTTAATAATTACATGCTTTAGGGAATGTTTTCATCATCGATTTAAAATACAGATAAAACAGCCATTCATTACTGATAGTCATTTATCATGCGAAGAGACAATGCACCAAGAGCCAAAAATATCATCAACGACTACTTTAAAAACAATTCAGAAAATCGACTTCACGCGTGCAAGAGATAAGAATGCACGAACTGTTTGTTCAGGCATGTAACTAATTGTATTTTTGTATTGTATAGTCATCCTGGTTTTCAAATTCTATAATGCACTATGCATCCAATATAAACGTAACCTTCTCTCTGGTTTTAAAATGTTAATACCAGTCTAAGAATGTATATACCATAAATAAAGCCGGAGTCATTTTAAAACTGTTTTGCAGCTAGAATAACTATAGGTATCTCGCCAGAATAGGTCATAGCAACGTATTAATTAGGTATGAAGAATACTTGTCTTTTATTGTACTTTTAACCGATACATGACTTATAAATAAAGTCTGTTTATAAAGATATACCGTATATACTCGCGTATAATTTGGAATCAAATGCAAACAACATAGACCCTGATCTGCCGTCTCAGTATGCGGCGGCAGATCAGGGTCTATGTTGATTGTTCTACTGATTAGTCCTTACAAACTGCATAGACCCAGATCTGCCGGCGCATTATACGACGGAAGATCAGGGTCTATGCAGTTTGCAGTTTCTTATACGCGATTATATACGGTACCAAATTAGAGTTAATACGATATGACAGTTTCTGCATGGGACTTGCAGTTCACCACACAAAAACATTTGTTGAGTGCCTCAGTTCCCACAAATGAAGCCATTTAAAAAGCTAATGTTGGACTGCCATAAAGAGTCCATAGTTGATAGTTTTTAATTTGTGTACTTGCATTTTATGCTTTCAAATAGACTCGCAGTTTGCGGAATTTCACCGAATGATTGCCAATCTGACTGAACCCCAGATTCATGACCATTTTGTGTAAAATTCATATTTGTGGTGCAGTTGATGCACTCCTCCAATATTTGTGTCAAAGTGGATTTTTATTGTAGACAAACTATATTAATGCAGTAACCTAATTTGTTAAGTTTCAGCTTTTTTGAAAATCGTTTAAAGTGCGACCATTACAGGCTTCATTTGGGGATATAATGCCGAATATAGTGAATAATTTGAGCATTGACAAAATTTTCTCAGACACACAGGCATAATTTAGTATCATTGCCACCCCACCCACCCCATCCACAAAAAAATGATGTGCTCAGCATAAAAGATATTAAATGTAAGAAACAATTTACATGACACAGTATGAATTATGCATTTACGCTCTATGGTATCTCCATGACTGTTAAATGATATATAAATAGATTTTAGTAATAATAGTTTCTGTAAATAGTATATGGTTTAATGGTTTAAGTATTTTAAATTTTATACAAATCTTGCATATAAAGAGAGATCTTCACTTATGATTTTGTCGTGTCCTGTAAGGAAGAGAAAAATTATTTGATGGTAGTAGTTTCTCGCTCTGTCTCTGTCTCTGTCTCTCCTTTCTTCTGCCTCTAGAGTAATGTTATGTAAATATTTTTCCTGAAATTTTAGCTTGTTGTTTTTAGAAACAATTCATATGTAATATTTCACGGGAAGCTTAATTTCTTATCTCAAACACATTGCAAAAATTGAAGTAATTCATTTGTCAATGTTTTTGCTATATCATTATTTCCCTATAGTTTTCAAATATGCATTATTGCACACAATTTAATGACTTCTTCAGAACATTTTGATAAAAATATGGTATAAATGCTTTTATCCATACAGTAATGTCACCAATGGCTAGAAACATAAATAAATTTATTAAGAAATCTCAGTACATTTACTCATAATATTGGTATTCAGTGTATATATTTTTATATTGGGTATACTCAGTACGTACAGTGTATAGAATATCTGCTGAAAATCCTTTAAAAAACTAGTATACTAGCAACCTAATGATACAAAATTTGCATAATATAGTAATTCCCATTCAAAATTTCACTTCTTGTATAGTGTGGCTTGTAATCTGATAACCATTTATCTCCATCAAGCCTGGACTACCTGAAGTCAAAATAATAACAATGAAGAACGTTATTAGACCCACTGGTTTTTGAGCATATATATACAAAACAATTACAAATTCCATGATGGAGTTTCAAATAATAACTACGGCTAACACATAGTCAATTAAAAAACGGAAATACAATATCATGTAAACAAAATTTTGATGAAATCTTTATGATAATTATTTGTATTGGCTACAATATGCAATTTACGTCTATAAATGAAGCATAAATCGTAATCAGAAAAGTACTCATATACGGGAGAGAGTAAGAAAGAAAATGGATATTCATAAATGAAAAAAAAATGATGTTTGTTGAAATACAATACCATTTCTCTATATAAATGCTTTGTCTATATAAATAGTAGTTCTTTTTTGGACTTCTGCATTCGAAAATTTCAAAACATTTATGAATTTAAACATACTAGTGTGTATCCAAAATCTATTCGGTATATATTCTCTCCGTAAATGTACAGTATATACAAAAGGTAGACAAACATAAAATAAAATTCACCTCACAAAATATTACAGAGTTTACATTTTTCATTTTTTTACGAGGAATTGTCGGGTTTTTGCTCATCTACCAAGTTCAATTCAAGTTGACGTGACAATGCTTTCAGTTTTGTAAGTGCAACTATAAATTTCGAAGCAGTAATGATATCTAGGTAGGGCTGAAAACAAAAGCTGGCAATTTCTTTGTATAGTATAGCCCTGGGTGAACCAGCCAATCTTGAGTTACAATTATGTACAAAATTATCAGTAAGTCTTTGTTTTAAAACATAAATAAAAGTTATCTGGTCTCGTTCAGTCATCGTCGCAAGCAACTGCGGGGGTGAGGGACCAAAATTCCCATCAAACAATTTTTTTATTGAAAGGGGAGCACAGAATTAAGTTTTACGGGGGGGGGGGAGATAATTTCTTGCTACGCCACTCTGGCAAACTTGTCGAAAAGGTCGAGCATATGGCTTACAGGTATATTTGTAAATTGATAAAGATATTTGTTTAAATAAAAATGACCTTATGCGCTTGGCATGCTAGCTACCATGGGTTTCCATAAAAGATCCTTAAGTGGTAAAAACAATACCAAGATGTGTAAATTTGGAAACAATATCTAAGATAATATCACAGTTTGTAAAATAACAGCAGTCTGTTAATTTACCACCTTTACCAAAATCCATTACTTTCCTCTTTTCTGTATTAACTTTTTAATTTCCGACCACAACAATATTCGTATAAGATATTGAACCTTTTCTGTAAACCCATCTGCAGTTGGAGAGACTAATACAATATCATCTGCATATTACAAGAGAAAAATAAATTAAATGTGTTGATTTAACAACCTCAACACCTTTTAATCTTGATTCTTCTTCCTGATCATTTATTATTATTGCAAAAAGAAAAGGAGATAAGCAAACCCCCTGTCTTACACCGGAGAAACAATAAAGTTCTTCACCAAGACTATTTTTTATATTTAACTCTGTATTTTATTTCATTATAATGTACATAGATATTATATCTAAAATGTTCTCTCCAACTCGTCTTTGAAACAATTTAAACCGCAATATATGTCTTATAAAAATATTCAGATGCTTTGGAAAAGTAAAAAAAAAAAAAAAAAAAAAAAAAAAAAAATACAAAATAATTTCTTAGTAACAAAATAATAACTCACTCGACACGGGACACAATAAATAATAGGGTTCAGATACGTACCAGATGTGTTCTACCACTGAATGGTTGAAACACCAGTAATGGATAAAAGACTGGGTAAGGATCAACAGTAAAGTCTGTTTGGCTTATCATATGGAGTGGGGAACAGACAGGTCAGCATGGTAAAATGTGCAGCTGGAGGATCAAAGACACACTGCAAATTCGCTGGCGTTAAAATTGGTCAACCCACCCACCCACACTCTCACCCGTAAAAAATATTTTTTTTTAAATAACTGGAGATTGGTCACGTGTCGGCAGCTAAGTGTTATACAGTAATAGATGGAACAACAGCTCTTTGGAAAAAGATGATGTGTGTATATTTATCAGACAAAAAATGTCCATATTATATCCATTGGTCTTATAATATTAAGAAATTTTTACCGAGTTATAGTTTTAGTGAAGTATGGTATAACCAAGGAGTGGTGAAAAAGGAAAGGAGCCTTTTATGAAAATGTTAACTGCTGGATGTTAAGATTTAGATATAAAAACCTGACATGCTGAGGTTAATAGTATGGACAGATAGGAAGTACCGTATATACTCGCGTATAAACTCGATGCAAATGCAAACAATATAGACCCTGATCTGCCCGCGCATTATGCGCTGGCAGATCAGGGTCTATGTTGTTTGTTCTACTGATTAGTCCTTACAAACTGCATAGACCCAGATCTGCCGGCGCATTATGCTACGGTATATAGGGATAGTACAGCCAGATTTATATGTTTAAATTTATTTGCTGTGTTTAGACAAACCTTTTCTTAGAATTATATTCTGTAAACTGAAGGGGGGGGGGGGGGAAGGAGGTACTTGATGATAAGGTAAATTCAGGACGCATTGAGAAACTGAAATATGAAGATAGACTCTGTCCATACTATGATCTTAACATTGTAGAAACATTGTAATCATTATATTTGTTGTTGTCCAATATTTACAGACATTTGTGTGAAGTACTTACCCCTGTTTCTATATTTGAACTCACGTGAAGAGAAATTTTGTGATGCCTTGAGAAGTAATTGTTGAGGAACTATTGCATCAATGTGTAAGTTTGGATTCTTTAGCAGGGAAGAAGGAAAAATATTATGTACATACCTACACTTACTGTATTTGAAAATTTTTATACTCACCTCAAAAAAGTTGTTTGTTTCTTTAATAGGTGTATATGGAATTATATATATATATATATATATATATATATATATATATATATATATATATATATATATATTGCACGATAATAGCAACATTGCCCCTTTTATTTGAGAAAAACTGCCAAACCAAATCGTGTTAAGTATTTGTTTCAACTCACCAGAACTAGGATAGACACGCACTTTTCACTTTTATCGCAGTGTTCCTTCAAATAAATCAAAATATTCATCGACTTGAAAAGAGTGTAGAAGTACAAAATACCAGGTTATAAACAATAATGTATTTCATTCAGCAAAAATATACGCTTTGTTTATTATGCAACGTTTTGAACATCAAAGGTAAAATATGCTGGAGATAAATGGGCATTCTACGCTTGGATGGTGGTTGATCGTAGTTAAAACGGAAATGTCATTCAAACGTGATTAGTCAGTACTTTTATATCTATCTCAAAATGTTTTGTAACGAGGTTCATTAGGGGTTAACGATAATAAAAATTATTATTATTATTAATATTATTATTATTATTATTATTATTATTATTATTATTATTATTATTATTATTATTATTATTAATTGAAAAGCCAGAATGCAGAATGATTCGGGTATTCATATTTTAAAAAAAGACCTGTTTGCCACGAGAATTAAAAATCGTGAACTAAGTTTGATGGTTAGATACAACGTAAGCTAAAAAGATGATTTACATGCGACCACAGACTGCCATGATCTCTATTATTAATAGGTTTATTTTCGGGACACTTTTGCATCATTCGCAGTATCCATATTTGGGAAAGATCATAATACCTATTGGTGTGCACACCATGGTTGTCTTACAATAATCCTTAAATTGCGATTCAGAGTTTGTCCCCAAAATTGGGATATATAAAGTTCAGTTTTCTTTAAAATAACACATTGCTGTGTGTCAGCAACTTAGCTCAGAGAACTTCAGTGGTTTTGTATGTGGGCGACTGAATGAATGGAGGTACAGAAAGGCTGTGAAGAAAGGCTTTTTATGCATTTACTCTTTATTCATGTGGTAAATAAAAATAATAATAATAATAAAAATCACGAATTCAACACTTCGAATTTAAATAGTGTGGTACATTAATATACTACCGTATACACACTGCCCAAAATATGTTGCCAAATCTGGCTACAAACAGTCATCGCAATATTGCGAATACTTGTAACGCACAAGATGGCCACCAAATACGTCTTAGAATACTGTAAAAAATATACCTTATATACTCGACCCAGATCTGCCGTCGCATAATGCGCCGGCAGATCTGGGTCTATGCAGTTTGTAAGGACTAATCAGTAGAACAAACAACAGCGATGAGCGTTAATACTATGAAGATATTGAAATGAACATATTTACATAAAAATATTTATACTGTTTTGTTTTTAAAGTGGCTTAGTTAACCCTTTTTCATAACATAACCCGCAACTCAAGACGAAGGGCATATACTGGTTTGGTGTTTTTACGGCACAGTAGCACAAGTAGGTTATTTAGTCCCGAGGCAATTGAACATACCATGGTAGCCGACCCAAGCTGGACCGATGGAAGGATTCAAATCAGCACTTATTCGGTCGCGAGTCAGGCACGCTAACCACTGGCCTCAGACCACAATTATTTGTCTTCTATTTTATGTACAGCATTCAACACTATGCCACTTTGACCATAACTGATAGACCTCTATCGCTTTATGCTACACATTACCCCACCTTGGTTCATTAAATCCTGCAAGGTTTCATCCTAGGCTGACCAGCTCCATTTTTGTGTCTTACGAATGTAAACAAACTGATGTAGAGGAAGTAACCAAATAGCGACTGCATGACCCAGAAAGCAGGGACATTTTACACCTACTGTTTTCATTAAACAACCAGCAACTTTCTATATGATTTCATAAAGTTTCAGGTCTACCCTTTCATAACTATTACAATAAATAACTTTACCACATAAGTCACTGGCAAACAGACCATGCAAACAAGGCACTATTTCTTCCTGATTTTGGTCAACCTCAAAGGCAGGGGGGGGGGGGGGGGGGATAATTGTGGCTTGAGGCCCAGTGAGCCATCGCGGGACTGGCATCTATTAGTCAACTTGCAGTAGAGCTCATTGGGCCTATATTGAGATCATCAATTAATTTTTAAAACACGTTTGAGGGTGTTCGAGAGGTATTAGTGTGAGGTCATTAATTTCTAGTCTCGATGTGGCCGCCTTGATATCCAATCCATTTTTGACGTCTAAATATTGCTGGTTTACTTTGTTACACATTTAAGAGGAATGTATGTGCATCCAAAAGTACAGCTAATTTAGTTACTTAGAGTCGCTTGGAATAAATTATTTATTTCGAAAATCGGTATTGGTGTAGCAACATGACAATCTAACAAGTCTGCTTCTATGTAAGAGAAATCATGTGAGGCATATTACACGTTAAATTATCTAATAGTATACTAAGTCGCCGTACTTTGCTTTATTTCAGATTACCAGAATTACTTGAGTCCTGCAGACCGGAACAAATGGGTCAAACCACCAGGAAGGAATGTCGGGAATAAGAGACTGGCCAATATGACCGCTGACAGCTGAAACTACACTACTTACCTGTATATTAGACGCGGGCAGCTCAAATACAGGATATATCTAGATCTGCTGACATGAGATTTTGTTAAAATATCAGGGTATAAAATATGGGTTACTATGGATATTTAAATGGCAAATCAGAGTTCACGATTTTCGAGTCTTGGCCCCACGTCTTAGATTTTTATATATGCGGTTTGCATACCGAAAGGGTAAATGTGGCATCAGCTACATTAATGCATTTATCAGGTGTCTTAGATAATTCGAGAAACTTCCTTGCACATTCTTAACCTTGACAGGTGTGATATTATGAGGCCTGACGGTCTTTTCGTGAGTCATTAGTGAAACACTTATCTGTTATTTTATAAACAAAATACCCTTTCTTTTAAAAATCAAGTTCGTCTGTAGTTTTAGAGGTAATCGAGAATTTCATGTGTAAAATTATCCTTATAAGCTATAAACTAGTCACAAAAAAAAACAAGATTAAAAAATCTTTGCTTCATAGCTTGAATGCATTTACGGCTGTTGTGAATTTTTGTGTGAAACGCAAATTAAGAAATGATAATCCAGTTTTATTTTACTGTGCATCGAAAGTCTTGTGAACTTGTGTATGTGTTCGGTAGAGAGATGCTTACTTTCTTTTTTATTTCTTTTTTCGAATATGAAAGAAACTGTGAGTTACAGTTGTGGTCAAAGTCAGACAATCTTTCATTTTCACTTATTCCTTATGACGTCAATCACTGTTCAAAGTAGATGACGTAGATTTCAACAGAAACAATAATTACCACGATTTGCTACTTTTACAGAGAAACATGTCACGAAATTGTTCTCTGCAGATGAGCATGGCATGCTCATCACGTTGTTTTTCGCAAATTATTTACTTCAGGACTGATTATATATCTCAGAGACCCTACATGGCCTCATCATATGTAAACTGATATAAAGAATTAGAAAAATAACTTAATTAACTTCGAATTCGAAGAGAATTAAGGCATATTGCTATTCGAATTGAACTCAGTGACTCCGAAATATTAAGCTTGTCAACGGTTCGGTAATTCCTTTGTCGGTCATTTCAAGTGTCCGTACCTTGTGGTGTAAGATTTATGTGAAATCAGTTAGTTGTACTCGTGCGAGTTTTTACCGAGTAATTGTTTTAATCGGAAGTTAAAAGGTTTCTGTCAAGGACATTGCGAAACTAGTTATTAACAAATACGGTGTACTTGGCCAAGATGTATGTACTAATATCTACGTTGAAGTATCAATGAAACGAGATGTCAATTAAAGAAACCACAACTATGTCGTTCAGCTCTAAACCACAAAGGTGTAACAAAGTCGGGAACAATGAAAGGTCGTTTCGGGTCAGGTATTTGTATGAACCATTTCTGGACATTAAATCACAATCCAAGCCATTGGCTTGTGGGTTCTGTCTTTAGAATTGCTTCATCTCACTGTATATTTGGGGGTATTAAAATATTGCCAGCAAGACATTGTGTGACACTCTCGGACAGTATCGCCGGGGCGAGTGGCATCAGCGTGACGCACTCGTTCGTTCGTTCTTTGGATTTAGTTCGTGTGCGGCCATTAGCCATTTGTCCTTCCTTATACCGACCAAGTCAGCTTGGACCTTGGTATGAGAGTCCTACTAAAACCCTTCATTACCGTGTCATTGATTGCATCTTTCGTTGTGACAAATGACAGTCTCTCTCTCTCTCTCACACACACACAGAAAAAACATTTTTTTAAAAAAAATTAAAAAAAAAACAAAAAAAAACAACAAAAAAACACGAGAACAATCTAAAGTGACCGTCTCCTTTGACGATGCTACTCTTCCCATGTTATCTCCTCCTCATCTTCCTTGGTATCCTCCTCCTTCAACACTACCACCATAAACATATGTAGCATTAACAACAAACATTAACCTCAACTATCGATCACTAATGTGACAAATACCAACACCAATACCATTGGTTTAAACAATATGTATTGGTCATCAATATAATCGCGAGATATGCATCGATATATTGTCTACACATTAACATACTGAGGACTGAAAAACAAGCAAATTGCTTTTTAAGCTATATCCTCACCGACACCATTAACTTATAGCCTGGATTATAGTGATGTACAGTACGTACATGCACTCAACTATCAGCTAGAGTAAGAAATCGTCAATACCGTATGTACTCGCATATAATTCTCTACCAACTGCAAACTGCATAGACCCAGATTTGCCGTCGCATAATGCGCCGGCAGATCTGGGTCTTTGCAGTTTGTAAGGATTAATCAGTAGAACAAACAACATAGACTTTGATCTGCCTGCGCATTATGTGAGGGCAGATCAGGGTCTATGTTGTTTGCATTTGGACCCGGTTTATACTTCTTCGTTGTCATCATGCCTGGCATTTTAATCCGAGAGTAAAGGCTGATTCACCTTCGATGACGTGACCGCATCTTTATGTAATCTTACTCGACTTCGAATCTTACTCGAAAATATTCTAAGCAATCAAAAATCTGCATTAATACATTTTGAGCAAAATTTTCAAGTGTGGGATAACATTTCTTACTGAAAATGTTGAGTGAATGTTGTAAAGGTGAGGCCTGGTTTCCTGGTTTCCCAGAAGCAACATTTACTCCTTAGCCGTATACAGTGACACCCATATCGTAAAAATTAAAAACAAAAAATATCATTACAAATATGTGTTGAGAATCACATTCAAATTTGGTTATACCTGACAACTCTATCATGTCTTTTGTTAAGATCTTTTTTATATACAGGAGTATAATCCACACTCTGCATGTGATATAACATCATGGGTACAAATGGAATTTAAAATTATCTTGAGATTCGATACATTAGGGACATTAGCAGTGCGTCAGGGAAATTTTGTTGTTTTGCAAGACTCTCAGGAGATATCATAACCCTATTTAACCTACTTGCATACACATGTATTTGTATCTTCTTCCAAGTCATCACGCGCAATTTGACCTGACACTTACCGTATGTACTCGCGTGTAAGTCTGGTCCAAATGCAAACAACATAGACCTTGCATAATGCGCCGGCAAATCAGGGTCTTTGTTGTTTGTTCTACTGATTACTCCTTACACACTGCATAGACCCATATATGCCGGCGCATTATGCGACGGCAGATCTGGGTCTATGCAGTTTGCAGTTGGTACCCGTCTATACGTGAGTATAGAGTACCCGTCTATACGTGAGTATAGAGTACCCGTATATACGTGAGTATAGACGGTAATGGCTACCCTGGATAACCTGTCCTCTCTGTTATAAAACTTGTCTCGACTCCAGATCATACTTGAAATTATTTTGACCAGGTAAAAGACCGAATTTGTACATTTCGAGTAATATTTCCAAGTCTGAAGTAACATTTGTTGCTCGAAATGCTGAGTAAGTTTTATGACGAAGAGGTCCAGTGACATGACATTATTTAAACTTTTCTCCAGTACCTTGAGGTCGACTTATTCCAGTTACTTCCATTGCGTGAAATGGGCAGAGCCTGCTGGAATAAATAGTTGATTTATTTATTCAATAATGTGGTTATCACTTCATATTATTAAAGAAACTTGACAATCTGGCTCTAATACTGTTTATTTCAGATAATCCTTTCACTCTAATCCTTGTTATTGAGCTGTAGTCTTGTGTCCAAATACAAACTTTAAACAAATCCTTTTACATCAAAATGTGGTTCAGAAATGTATCCAGACACTAAAAGGGGTAGGAAAAAGAGAATCTTTGTATAGCGTGTGATACAGATAATAGGTCTTCGTATAGCGTGTGATACAGATAATAAGTCTTTGTATAGCGTGTGATACAGATAATAGGTCTTTGTATAGCGTGTGATACAGATAATAAGTCTTTGTATAGCATGTGATACAGATAATAGGTCTTTGTATAGCGTGTGATACAGATAATAAGTCTTTGTATAGCGTGTGATACAGATAATAGGTTATGTATAGCGTGTGATACAGATAATATGTCTTTGTATAGCGTGTGATACAGATAATAAGTCTTTGTATAGCGTGTGATACAGATAATAGGTTATGTATAGCGTGTGATACAGATAATATGTCTTTGTATAGCGTGTGATACAGATAATAAGTCTTTGTATAGCGTGTGATACAGATAATAAGTCTTTGTATAGCGTGTGATACAGATAATAAGTCTTTGTATAGCGTGTAATACAGAAAATAGGTTATGTATAGCGTGTGATACAGATAATAGGTCTTTGTATAGCGTGTGATACAGATAATAAGTCTTTGTATAGCGTGTGATACAGATAATAGGTCTTTGTATAGCGTGTAAAACAGATAATAGGTTATGTATAGCGTGTGATACAGATAATATGTCTTTGTATATCGTGTGAAACAGATAATAGGTCTTTGTATAGCGTATGATACAAGTAATAGGTCTTTGTATGGCGTGTGATACAGATAATAGGTTAATTTACATTGCGACATGGGATATGAATCAGTGATTTTTCTCAACACAATAGACATTGTTTTCCAAGAAGGAATAATGAAGAAAAGTTAACACAGTAAATTACAAGACGGAGCATGGTGAGGGTTTAGATGAAACATTGATAGTTTACCTCCCATCAAGTGAAAAGTAACAACAATCTCACCAACCATTATTCTAACAAAAGGAATGTTGGCTTCCACCCGAGTGTTGAATTAAGGTCAAAATATGACAATAATTTTCTTCCTTCTTGGGAACAGTAATTGTTCTCCGTTATTAATGGGATAGACATCACACAAAATATCTTTACAATCCCAAACCACTGGGTATCACGAAACCAAAAATTAGCCCACGGCTAAAAGATTACATGTATGGAGTAAATCAAAACACTCGGTCACTAGCACACTTGGCTACCAGTCACACTGGTCAATCAAGCAGTCAGCATTACAGGTAGTCACCGACCACCATTCAATTCCTTGGTCAATCAAGCGATCAGCGTCCACCAATCGGTCAGCAACGCCCGATCACCTGCTACTCAAGCAACACACTGTTAATTCAGCTCTACGGCTGCTATGGTTAGCTTTACAGCTGCTATGGTCAACTTCTATATCAGCTCTTCAGCTGGGACCTCGTCGACTCTGATCAGCTGAAAATAAATCTAACACCGTGTATTATGATTGACACGGGCATATACGATAACACGTAATGACATTATATACGGTAAGTTATGCAAATTACATTATCGGCACAACATTACAAAGCAATAAACAAGTTCAGAAGTGAACCTGGTCATGCTTGATCAGGACACAATTAATACTTCCGGTTCAGTACCCGAATATAGTCCGAGTCTATTTTTAGATCCTTTTTTCCTCTCTCATTTTGGTGGTGATGTATGCATTAGATTTAGTCATTCTTAATATTGATTTAAAGGAAATTGGTTATTGTTTAGAATATGAGCATTATAGTGTGGTTGTCTGTGTGTATTTTGGCGACAGTGCACAGTGAGTAATGAGGCATTGGTGCTGATCCGGAAGTGAAATCTGTGACTCATTGCACGTTGCTTTGTTTACAGTCCAGCCATTCATACGAATGCCGGTTAACATATGACAAGAACTTCAGCGTGAGCTCATCTTTGAAGATACTTTACAGCAACATATGATTTATTAGGATTTGGACATAGTGGAAAGTTCAGTACTGATAAACAAATGTAGAGACTATATAGTAAAATTAATTGTGGTCTTAGTCCATATATCCCCCAAATCTCAACAAATCGTGGACTATAATAATCCTTGGTAATAGGTTGCACAGAACTGACTACATCTGATCTCCTATTATTACATCTAAAGTCATCAACATGGGGCTTTACAAACTATAAGGAATTTATTGTGACCATTCCAAAAAGTTGACAAGTCTTAATTCATCTTTTCTAAATCTTGTCCTTGAATTTGGTCTCGACATAAAAAAAACTAAACTAAAATCTCGGAATTTTGATTCTTCAAATGGAATAGTAAATCTGAGAGTTACTTGTCGACTTTACTTTTATTCAGTCTCAACTTTTCGACTGAATATCATTCCAAATCTTTATTGTAATGATTTTCTCTATCTTCTGTGTTAGATTTGTCAACTGCCGTTACTATGCGTTTTTTTCACAACTGTATCACAATACTCGATAAAAACCGTCGACAAATTAGCAGCCTGAAATTCAAGTATGGGGAGATGCCATCTGATTCTCACCCCCGCCTTGTCCAGTTACGGCCTCCTTTCAACTTGTAACACGTACCAGATGTACCTTTCTGACGTGCAGACACGTTTCACTATCACGAAATTCCCGATATGTTAATTCTTCCTCACGTTTTGTAAGATATTGTTCGTCTTTAACATTAGAATTATTAATAACAGATCTATTTCCGTATCACTCATGGACATGGCGAAATAATCTGTAATGTAATGACGTCATTTACGCAGCTGTGCGTAGATCAACAGGTGATTATATGACTGATCAATTTATGAAAAGTTGTTATGCTGTATTTAGATATCTGTTTGTTGATATAACAGTAGTAGCTAGAACTCGAAATAAATGCTTGCATGAAAAAGCTATAAATACAATACCTTATTCAAATCGAAGTACTGAATCGAAACAGAAATAGATACATTTCAATACCTTTTTATTTGTCAGACATGAAAGTCTTGACACCGAAAGCAATTAGCTGCATTTTATTGTCTTGTAAATCATTGTGGTTATTTTTGGAACACTTAAGAATGATCCACTTGAAAATAATAGCATTGCTACTTCCCACTAACTCCTATTTTCTGAAAGGTTTAAATAGTGAGAAAGATACACGAGTAATAAACTGGTCTAATGTTTCATTTTCCGAGGCTTTATTAAAAAAATGTTAGATCTGGGAGATAGATCTTTGTCAAAAATTAATTTCGTGGCAATAGGTGGATACTGGTTTTATTTCTATTTTTTTTTTTCAATGATTGATAACATAAGCACTACGAAACCTTTGGCTTGTGTACAACTTTGCGGCAGAGAGTTCTGCACTTGCTTTAAATTTACGACATACCCATAAGGAGACATTGGTCGACTCGGACCTGTTGTAAATAGGGTAATTCATAAAGATCGCCTGGACAATGACGCCCTCAAAAACAAGTATAAACAGTCAAAAATTGGCTTCGAATAATATTTCTGATTATACAAAAGCAGACGTGGCCCCAATTTTATTCAAGATAATACTATTTATTCCAATTATCCGACGTTACTGACAATTCTGACGTTTGATTGGCTAATGTAGAATAACTAACCAATCAAACGTAGGCCTTTGGAGTTGAATCTGAGTGGGAGACTCTGGGTCATATGTCTGTACATAATCGTTTCTTTTTTAATAGTAGAAGAGAATAAGAACGCATTTTAACTACTCGGATATCGAAAAGCCGCTCGTCACCAAGCGTCATAAATAATCTGCGACCTAAACCTACCGGACATGAATATCCATCTACATCTGTAACTTCTGAGTGCAGGATAAGCTTCAGGATCACACGTTGTCGAAACACATGGAATCCATACAACCTTTTCAGTATTTGATTCAGAAGTAGAACTCAATTTTTCAAAAATTTTCCTGCAATGAAGATGCATCACGCAAAAAACAGTCCATTATTTCTTAGTAGAAAACCCTGTAAACCCATCTGTTTATCTGTGTGCGTGTGTGTGTCTTTACAATAAGAAATGCAAAGAATGTTTTAACTTACTGAAGTTCGTGGACTGACAGAGATAGGGGAAAAATCGCATGCTTATCATGAACATATGGAGTACAAATTTTGTATACTTAGTCTACAAAATCATACACTAGCAGAGTCAATGCTTTACATGATTAAAAGATAGGCAAGTAAAATCAACAGCGTGTTACCTATTCTACGTTAAGAAGCAGAAATCCAATTATATTACGACTTACAATGCCAGGCTTTATATAAATAGGACATAATTACTCATCTAATTATGACAATCTACAGGTCATTGAGAGACTATCGGTACTATAATCATTTAGGTCAAGGTCTGACCAGCAAGTTCACTGACCAGATTGGTCGATACAAACGCCTGTACATCCGCCAAAATATCTAGCATACATAAACTGTACCGAATATAAGCCACCGTCGAAAAGCACCACTGGTTACTAGTTGGTAATAGAATGTTATCTTGCTGTGTGTGCGAGTGTGTGTGTGTGTGTTTTCCTCCAATAATTATGATCTTATTCAATTCATTTTCTTAATAAACTTCGACGTGCTGATAAGAAAGTTCAGTATTGTGAGTCAATAACTATAAATACAATTGGTTTCAAAGAAGGATGCTATAAATTCCACCGTTATCCTGCTTAAAATATACTAAGTGACAGGAAAAAGAAAAGCATAATTTCTAACAAGTCCTTACGACAATTCCGAAGATAGTACAGTATTTTGCAACTTTCAGCTTCAGACCTTCCAAAAAGACTAGCACAAAACGGAACTCGACTAGTATATAGGAATGGTATTCATTATTCTCCAGTCATAACGTTAAAAAAAGTTCACTAAGAGATACCAACATAAAAAAGTGCTAAAATAGGATTTTACTGCAAATGAAACTAATATCGAATTGTCATCGAAGCGACAGACTTTACAATTATAATGTATGGCAACAACCTTTAAATCTTCATAATATCGTCAATTTCAGAGATTTAAATTGTGACATCTTGTTTACTGAGTAGTCAAAAGCAAAGCCTATAGATAATAAGACGTCCTAACGATACTACCATGTCACACTTATTGGCTAAAAGATAGAGTGTTTGATCAAGAAATCAAAGGGCAACAGAAAATAAGTGTGTGGCCGTTCGCAATAATCTATGATTACATAGTTTATAAGTAATAATGACAATTATTTGATGCAAGTACAAAAGGGAAAATTGCATAAACCTTACTTAAAATCTATTTCTCACATACAAATACACACTAACAAACATACAAATAAATTGAACTATAAGTTCCTTGTACAAAAGGCAGCAGACTCTACAGAGGGAGAGAGGATATGGATTGTTTTGTTTCCAGTAAAGAGATAGATAACCAGTCCAGTAAACATCAACAACGAGAACTACATTCGCAGCTTCGAGGTGAATCCTACGGATTATGCATCAAATCTATTCTGATAGTGCCGTTCGGACCACCTCGGTTATCAACGAAACTAGTATTGACCGAGAAGTTGCGAATGCTTGAAATGTTTTCCTTCGCAACTTCTCGGTCAGTCCGACATGCCATCCAATCGCCGAATAGATTGGGGTTTCTTTTTTGCGGAGAAAGTTCCGGCCAACAAAATGTATGAGTTTTCTGTAAATTACTGCGCCGACATACATCCGATGCATATTCTTGTCTCACAGAAATAGCCGGGGATGTTCCGATTGTGAGAACAAGTGTAGAGGCAGATGACTAGTCCAGTAAACACAAACAACTAGCACCAGTGAAAACGCAGATGACCAGTCTAGTAAACATTTCTCTGGTACCCGGCCTAAATTGGCCATCCAATTACATAGACCGGTAGCTAGTAAATCTGTGTCTCCCGATTGGTTAGTTGTTGACGTCATTGGTACAAAAGTGACGTCATTACCGCAACACCTAGTTTTGGAAACTGCTCCCTAACTGCAGTGATTAGTTGCTACCATCACATCGGCACGATGCAAATGTGGGAAAAAGTACAGAGATCACTAATGATAGAGGAAAATAGTTGTCTGCGGTGTCACGAGCTCCAGAGGTGTGACGTAGTTCTCACTGAAAGTAAACATAAGCAATGATAACCACAGAGGTGTGACGTAGTTCTCACTGAAAGTAAACATAAGCAATGATAACCAGACAAGAGGAATGTGACCAGTCTAGAAAACAAACAACGAGCACCAGTAGAGATATTTATGACCTGGCACCAGTTTCACTCAACATCTTAAATTTCATCCTCAAATTGAGATTTTTAGAATATTATTATTTTATTTTATTTTTGTTGCATCTTTCTTATCGCTTGGTTGGTAACAATGAATTTTTCACAGAACATTTAGCATGCATCAGGGATTAAAATACAATAACAAAATCTTAAATTCTCCTTAAAGGAGTCTTGCCTTATCTCCGAGAAAATTGTGAGGATTCCCCAGACCTTATTTCAAGATATAAAAGGTCTCCATGCGTTAAATATTAAAATTAAAAAGTGATTTTGCATCCTTTCCACTATCTCTACCTCAAAGCTAGTGATATTGTCTTGCGTATCATAACCAAAATAATGTCATGTCTTGCGTATCATAACCAAAATAATGTCAAATCACAATCTGAGGAGAAATTTTGTTATAAGAGCGACACTTGCTGCACATTGCATGCATACTGATCAGATCTAATACGGATCTGTATTCTAACCATTTTCTTGGTATCACTAGACTAAATGAGCCAAATAGCTGTTATTACACTCTTTTGTAGTCCCTACGAAAATTATTAATATTTTTCTCTGATTTTTCCTTCAGGTTTGCTAACCAGTGAAGAACGTTATTTGCATTCAACAGAAAGAAGCGTTAAAACCTGAACAGAGAATATAATGTTTATTGCGGATAAAGCAAACAGGTGTGATTCGACGGTTCTGGAAAGGTCACTTACAGTTTAAATTCCACTCATTTCGTTCAGAAGCAACTATTTTAAGAAAATACTACATAATCTGTTTTCTTTTATATGTTGTGTCCAAGTTAGTGTATAACATACGATAGTCTTGGTGAATCTGAACTTATAACTGATGCATTGGATTTAATTAAAAAGAACGTAAAAAAATGAAGTGAAAATATAAGGAACTTAATTAGTATTGTGATGACTATTATGGTGGGATAAATAGTTTTTATTTTTGTTTCATGTGGTGTTAAACTTAATTTTGTTAATTCGCAAGATTACTTAGAACTATACTACAGAAAATAAAGGAAGAAAATCCAAATTGAAAATGTTTTATCAAGCTGATTTCACAATAAGTCTGCCTGGTTAACAAAGTAACAAAAACTAACCGAAAGCTCAATGACGCACGGTACTAATTCAAATCCAACAGTAAACGTATGGAAACACAATTATATTAAAAATTCAATGACATTTAAATTTCTAAATACTTATAATCAAACCTATATCTCTCAGTATGGAGCCATCCTTGATGCAAGATTCTGTGTGGGGACAACCATATGAACCACGGTATTGCTTTGATCTACATGTTTGTGAAACATGAGTTACCGGTTCTGCACCTAAAAATAAGGTTCTACTTTTAGTATCGAGTCTTCCTTGGTCAAATCTGTAATTGCACCGATATAATCTTGTCTCTATGTTTTTAAGTTACATATAGAATAACCTCTCAAAAGATTATCTATTTTTTTAAATTTTAATTTTCATTATTAATCAATCATGGCCCGCCAACCCGTATATACTCTATTTTATATTCACCATTTCTACCATGGTTCACATTTTTTCCATATAAGTAGTACAGTGAGTCTACAGATACATCTGCAAACAAGTAAGAACTCCGCGACTTTGCTAAACTAAGTCGCACCTTTATACACCACCAAGGGGTCAGGTCTGTGGCCAAAAATAGCTGGACTTTTCATTTCATACCTTCTTTAAAAAGAATCGAATTCCACAACACCTGTTGCTTGATAGGGTAGTGAACTTGCCAAGACACGGAACAAAAAGACGCCAAAACACCTCAACAAACTGTGTGGCCGGCTAGTTTATGATGGAGATTGATGCTTAGTATGAAATGGGCAGAAAAGGTTTTCTGTTTCTGATTTGCCTAGAGTCTGCTATACATAAATTACCTCAACGCACCATTTTCCTGTTGAGAAACTACTGTTTTCTTTAGTGGCCACGATGAGGTTAAATCAGTCTGTAATTCATATTGCATTACATTCAGGGCTAACGTGGTATTTAAACAATGACACAGCTGTATACATTCATGAAAATTTTGTTCGGGTTGGTATACACATAAGATTGTGAGTAAACGTTTCAGACATATCATCTTGTATTCTAAATGTAATATTTTCCTTCTCTATGTTACTTCTGATCTTTTTACCCGCAGAAGGTGATGGTCGTAAAACTGAGTTAGATTAAAATATTTAAGTTATTTACTGTTGGTATTGTTGTGGTCATAATTTTTTCATTATTTCGTTTATTTGTTCTTTCCAGAACAAAGCAACGACATTCCTCTTTAATCTATAAATTGTGATCATCTAATTACTATTGAATTTTTTTCTTTGCTTCAACAAAACCTCTTTATCTTGGTAAAAGATTTCAACGACTAGTTATATGTCTTACCTCTGGACACAAATCTAACACAATCTTTTATCTTATGAGCATGGACTCTTTTTTTCCTTTGTTAAATGACTTCTAACCATTCAAACAGCCGTAACATTTTTCTTATAATAGAAGCAAACCTCACACAGTGGCCAGAAAAATATTGCATGAGTGTAAGATATATGAATAAGAATTTAAGCATTGCATTTATTGAGAACACCTGGCATTAAGGAATTCGGTCGATCTTAATGGCTTCCATCGATTGCATATGGTGCCATTCATTCATTAACTCCCATGTCTAACAGTGGGCTTGTATTGCTGTGATATACACGAGAGAGAGAGAGAGAGAGAGAGAGAGAGAGAGAGAGAGAGAGAGAGAGAGAGAGAGAGAGAGAGAGAGAGAGAGAGAGAGAGAGAGAGAGCACCGTCCACTTCAAAATAATATAAGTAGCTCAGAATGTCTCAGATACCAATCACTATTATCCCAGCATAGCACTCAAGCCGCCCATCAAATTATTGTAGCATTTATGATCGAGACATTTAAATGTTTCAGGAATGCATTATCTGTCAATAAATCTAGCTATCAGTGAAATGATAATATCCGATGTAGACAACTCCTATTGTGTCAAACAAAACAATATTCTAGGGAATGGTACGCAATTTATGAACAACGCATGACGAACTCTGGGATGAGCACCGATAAATTTTTTTTTTACAGGTATCCGATCTTTGGCGTTATTTTATGTGTCGTATATACTCTTTTACAAGACGATGTTGGAAATTTTCAATAAGAGGTCAATTTCATACAGGCGCTGCCGGCCTTTCGAAGAACAAGCCACATAAACTACGGTGTTTAGATTTAATCCGCGTCTATTTTACAGAGTTCTATCATCTTAAACAACGTACTCTCGAACAACTCAGATAATGGTGTGAAGTAATGTGAAAGGTGAAATAAATCGGAGAATCTGCTAATCACAAGGCTTAACCACTTATTCTTTCAGTGGGACAGTTTAGAACCTGGGACCGCAGAGATCTGATGCCATGGTGCTACCACCTCTCCATCAAAAGCACTCTTTAATATATGACGTCAAAAAGGATGAAATCTTATATTACAATACAACAGTCTCTCACACATTAGAATACTGTTAATATATTTATACCTATCTTGGTATTTATTTATGGCAATGTAGTGTTGTGTCTTCGGTACTTCTTCGTAGACTCACCATAGTTTAATTCCATTTTATATATATGCCTATACTAACGACTTTGTAGCATCATTTTTGGTGATTTGTGCATGGTCGAGATGATATAGGGGCTGGTGCTTACAGACAAGGGGATGGGTGACGTAACCCGCGGATCCGGGTTCGAATCTCTGTAGGGTACGAATTACAATTCTCTAACCTGTATGACAATATTATTTATTCGTATTTAAAAATGTTGTTTATGTTATCAAGCATTCTCCTGTAGAATCCAGGGATAGCACTTTCCGCTCTGTATATTTGTAATTCTCTCTCTCTCTCTCTCTCTCTCTCTCTCTATATATATATATATATATATATATATATATATATATATATATATATGTGTGTGTGTGTGTGTGTGTGTGTGTGTGTGTGTGTGTGTGTGATGGAATGCATTCAGATTTCTAGTTAGAAAGCACACCGCAATCTGTTATTGCTGTACATGCCCATTTCGGAAGAATAGGAAGAAAAAATATTCATCCAATCAATAAAAGCTGCCTACTGGTTCCGTCTGCTGCCAAAAGCTCAAATTGTATACAACATTTTTCCAATCCACTGCTGGAATAGATTCAAACAGAAATACCAGTCGGTATATCATTTCGTAACCTTATTGGCAAACATCTTTGGCTTTGTGCTACCACAAGACAGAGACAAGGCAGAGACAAACCAACAGATATTGACATAGACAGGGGTGGGTGGGGGTGGGAACGATGAGAATAACGATGATGAAGGAAGCCTTGTTTACTAATATCAGACAAAAGATAGCTGGAAAGTATCAAAATCAGGCTGGCTTCATGTACGGATTTTTCCGCGTTTTTCGTCAATTACAGACACAGACATGCGGACGGGTATTTCTAAAAAGGCGGATTTTTGCTAGAGCCTGAGATTTTCTCCCATTATATGCGTTTAAACTGAAAAAAATATTATATGATACCTAAAAGTGGTCAGGAACAAAATGGATTTAGATTGTAAGATATGCACAGCTGATATAAAACTACCGCAAATACTCAGAAAAAATTACAGCTATTCCAAAGTTTGTACACGTGCAATAAATTTCCCAAGCTTTTATATTGAAAATTTAAGTTGGCAATGAAAAATGCCGAATTTTCACACAAAAATATGAACATCGTTCAAGAAGCACATGTCCAGTCTGGAGTGAGACAGAAAAACACGGATAAGAGAATGCTTGCCGAAATAAAGTAATTTAAGCGCTCAACCTTCCACATGATAGTACACGAAGATAAATCCGAAGATACATTGTTGTGAAAGAATTTTTCATCCTAATAGTTATGCCATCCCCTTCTGTTTTTTTAATCTTCTCAATAGAAACCTGATGATTTTAGAGAGAAAATGGATGAAATAGTGAATTTTATACCATAACTTTACTGTAAGTTTATATTTTGAATAAAATGTTTCGTGATTTAGATCGATTTAAATTTTTCGCTTTGTTTCTTTCTATGTATATATATAGAGTTTTGGAAATCGTTCATGTTAATCTACCATCTGTGGGTAAGTGACTGATAAAGGTTTGACGTATGTATGTATGTATGTATGTATGTATGTATGTATGTATGTATGTATGTATGTATGTATGTATGTATGTATGTATGTATGTATGTATGTGTATGTGTGTATGTACGTGTAGTTTTGGAAATCGTTCATGTTAATCTACCATCTGTGGGTAAGTGACTGATAAAGGTTTGACGTATGTATGTATGTATGTATGTATGTATGTATGTATGTATGTATGTATGTATGTATGTATGTATGTATCTATGTATGTATGTGTGTGTGTGTGTGTATGTACGTATAGGGTTTAACGGCATATTAGCACAATCCTAGCAATACAGTGTTGAGTAAGTTTAGGTATCCCAAAAAAGGCATACAAAACTAAAGCAAAGTTAAAATGGTCAACTCCTTAAAATACAATCTCAATTTTTTTTATATAAACACACTCTTTTGAAAAGTCCAAGACCTTCCAGGCTGGTACACCATCACAGGACGCATCCCAGGAAAAAAAAAAAAAATAGGTTGCCCCCATTAGTCGCCAGCAGAAGGTCGCATTGGGCCTATTCGAGGCATTGGGCCTATTCGAGGTCGCATTGGGCCTATTCGAGGTCGCATTGGGCCTATTCGACGTCGCATTGGGCCTATTCGACGTCGCATTGGGCCTATTCGAGAGCTGAAATGAATAATCGAACATTCGAATCAGTATACTTTTTTATGAATATTCAAATAGAAAATCGGTATTCAAATATTTGTTTGTTTACTCAACGAATTTAGCAGCATTTTGTAAAGGAAACAAACAGGTCGAAATAAAAACTGCGCAAAGCTGAATTTGTTGACAAGGGATACATTTCGAACTTGCTAAATTACCTCAAATTCAAAACTCCCACTCACAAAATAATAATAATATCAAAATTCTGAATAGTCACATTGCTCACAACATCGCCATTTATATTAATTGTTGTTCAGGCCTTCTTAAAAGGATAACGTATAATACGGCAGGTTGTTAATTAGCATGGTATATAACGAGTCACATCAAAGTCAGACAAAACCTTTATGTATCAATCAACGTGACAAAATTTAATTAAATTAAACTGGTCCCAAGTCTGTGCGATTCTCATTGTGAACAAATGACGTCACAAGAGAATTTTTTTTTTTTTAGATGGTCCTCGCATTTAACTGAACTAGTAATCGAAAGTTACTAACCTTTATTATCTATAGTCCGACTTCAGCACTAAAGGAACGTTTTACTTATACTGATCTTGAATATAAAAACTGACAATAACACCTATATTAATTTGAATTTTAGTCTGAAATTCCCATCCTTAATCAAAGACCCCTAAAATGTTATTTAATTAGATTTAAATGACCGAGTTCATTGTGTTTTCAATGCGGCTTGGCGGATGGTGGTAGTGGTGGTGGTGCCAGTAAATACCAAAGAAGAAAAAAAGAAAAAATGAGAGATTCAATAGTAATATTAATTTCGATGAATATTCGAATTCTGTCTGAATAATATTCGAATAGGACAATTTGGTATCTGTTTAAGCTCTAGCCAATTCTACATTCCCGAGCCAGCACGAGGAACGTATTAAACAAATGTTATGTATATTGAATTTATAATATATGTCCATGATTGTAAGTTATTTAATCAGATTATGGTCATTTTGTAAACAACATGTTTACATAGCATTTGAGTTCAAGGCCGGTTTTGTTAGCAGCTGAACTGTTATTTCCTGGCCTTGTTGTGCCAAATTCAGGTACACAAAGTAATTTTCCATAAAAAAAACTACTCATATTCTGATGAGAGAATAGTCAGGCACACACACACACACACACACACACACACACACACACACACACACACACACACACACACACACACATATATATATATATATATATATATATATATATATATATATATGGGCTTAGTAAACAAGAGATTCATTGGAAATACTAAACTGCTCATCGATTTTATGACTTTTTTGATTTATGTGAATTCATTCAAAACATTCCGGATTACATCATTGTGGTACATCAGGACATTCAAGACTTGTGGTACATCAGGACATTCAAGGCTATTGGAATTCATTCGGAACATTCTATATTTTTGGACCTGTGGTTAGGCACTTTTTTAAAAATTACATGGGGGGGGGGGCACACCATAACTTTTCAGTGCTTAGGGCCTCTAAAGGTCTTAATCCGGCCCTGCTATCTAGGTATCACTTACTTTATCTTTATGTTTATAGTTCTGCCATCCTGAGAATACGTACTCTTTGCCTGATTTAAGAATATGGGAACAAAAATAATCAATAAGAATCAATTATATCATTGGGTGGATATATATATATATATATATATATATATATATATATATATATATATATATATATATATATATATATATATATTGGCATCCAGCTGGGGTAGCTTGCAAGGGTATCGTGCTTTTGAAAAAAAGTATTACTTGTTAATTGTGACATGGCATAGCTCAAGACCTGCGGGACAATATAAACAGGAGGCATTGACACTGCAATGGGAGACAATCCGCCCTTGTTTCCGGCACATTCAACAAATTTTGAGTGAACAGTGACGTGTATTATTTTTTATCCAATAGGCATATTCCGAATCAAAACAGTCTGTTTCCTACACGACCGGAAACAAGAGATTTTTTATTCAGTCTAAGTGTGTTATTCTCTAAAACCCGTTTGCCAAGCGGTGCGAAATAAATTGTAATGTTTACAACGATCTTAATTGCTGTATTCCATGAAAGACGGTAATTGACCCTACCGCCCCTCAACCCACCTGTCTGCCGCACCCAAGACCTGACCAATCACGTGTCAGCTGTGATTCCTAATAAAACATTTAAACGATCGATTGTATTTTAGTTTAAGTTTGAACATCAGTATCTAAGCAAATTAAAGGCTGAATTTTATGAAGTTTATAGGCTAAACTCATTGTCATAAGCACTATCACACTTGAAAATTTCATCAACAAAATTTAACAAATATAAAAATGAATTTGCTAGGAAAGTATGAGGAAATAAAAGTCTTTTGCTGTGGGATCAATTAGGCACTCATGACCGTCACTCATGTCATTAACCACAAAACTCGTAGTTCTAATTAGACAAAATCTGGAAATAGGTGAACATAAAATAAAATACGTTTTGGAAGTCATGATTGGTCGATAATTGAGAAAGTATAAATAACGTTAAAACATCTTTTGAAAGTTGTTCCTAACCAGTGGCAGTACGAGGGGGTCGGGGGGTGCTATGGTCCATGGGCGGCAGGCGAGGGGGGGGGGGGCGCCGTCGGGAGCTTTCTTTCAGCTGTAACCGGGGCGATGATGGGGGTGGGGGTGGGGGTGGAGGTTGGCAACTGACATAAAAACTGTTCTCTGTGGCAAAGTAGGGGCGCTATTAAAGAACATTGCCCCCAGGCGCCTCAGTAGGGGCACCACTAAAGAACATTGCCCCCGGGCGCCTCGAACCCTCGCGCCGCTACTGATTCATTCGTTAACAGAAAAAGTTATAGATGCACTGTCAGTTTTACCAGCTTGGTTTAGGGACTTCAGCAATGAAAGTGCCAGTTTATTCTTAAGGCGCAGAATGGGTAATATATGTTTGAGGCACATGTAGCTTAATAAAAAGGCTTCGGATCACCCCATTTTTTCAACACAGAAGCGTACATGAAGGATAAATCCGTGCTGTGAGGTTTAAGTTTAGTCACGAGTTGTTAGAATAGTATAGTGTTTTCATAGGTGTACCTTAGAAATTGAATGTATATCATGTGTTTTACAGGTAGGCCTTATCAGTTACCTAGATATGCAGTGTTTGGACACACCTCTATTTACCGGTTTATAAATATACCTAAAAGCTGAATGATCAGCCATGATCAGCTATTTGCTCAGTCTAAAGACGCTCAGAGACCTACATTCCAGTGAAGCGCTGTAGTGTGTTATATGTCAAGGATAGCTCCACACTAGGCCAATAAAACTATTGTACTACAGACGCGTTACTAGACAGACAAAATTCATCCGCCAAATTATGGGATCGGCCTTTCGAGAAATTGGGGCGCATATGGGGCTGGGTTGAGAAATTAGACAACATAAAAATTATTGTTTATTGAACAGGAATTACGTTTTCAAAAACGAAGGAAATTTTCCTATATAAAACAGTTACAATCAGATCAGTATTAATAGAAGATTTATGTCAAAGAATGTCATCCAAGGACAGGTATGAGGTGAATATTATCCCATACTAGACTTCAGTTACAAAAATAGTCCCACATAATTTATATGAGTAATAAATTTAATGAGCGTCCCTCATTCAGATGCAGGTCCGAACCAGTCACTCGCACTAGCGTCATACGGGATCGTAATTAAAAGTCACGAGCTAATACAAGTATACCACATGCTGTGATGCCCTGGCATTCAGGAATTTTATCCTTATATAGAAGTAAAGTCATAGTACCATTTCGAAATACCTTAAATACACTAAAGTGATCACGACCACCGCAGATAGGTCGAAATACAGAACCAATGGAAGTTTTACTATTCAGTCAACGAATAAGATATGACTATTAATTTTATCACAATAAGTAATAACTGAATGAAAATTCTTGCCAGACGCTTTTTCTAATGACGGTGGCTCAAATTCCAGATAAATGTATAAAGGCTTTGAAGAATAACATCTAATAATCTATCAGTCAATGTAAAGTATTTCAAAAATTTGTGTTGAAACTCACAATATGTTATTCTTTGTTAGCAATTGTTGATAACCAAAGAGTTTCACATGTATAGTGTTCACATTAGAAAAAACGTAAACTGAAACTGTAATACAAGGCAATTATAACAAAAATAGTTATGTTGGAGTTTTCACTTTAAACATATTTTATTGACACGAATAGAAATAGTATACAAAGCAAAAGGATTAGAAATAATTAACCAGCTGACTATTGCCATACCTACATCAGAAAATAGCCTAGTTACCCACCTGATAAGCATCGGTAAGATTTATATATAAAATTAACTCGTCTATATTTGTGTAAGGTGTACGGGCATGGAAGCTTTGGTCACAGGAACTTGACGGTAGATAGTGTTTACTTTGCTGGATTGTACCCTGTGTATAAGACATTGTTAATATCCAGAAAAAATGTAAACACTTATGTAACGTCAAGCTCCTGTGGCGTTGGTGTGGTCAATCACTAATAGTCGTTACTTTTTTTTGTTGGTGTAGTCAATTATTATTAGTCGTTAATTATTATTGGTGTAGTCAATTATTATTAGTCGTTAATTATTATTGGTGTAGTCAATTATTATTAGTCGTTAATTATTATTGGTGTAGTCAATTATTATTAGTCGTTAATTATTATTGGTGTAGTCAATTATTATTAGTCGTTAATTATTATTGGTGTAGTCAATTATTATTAGTCGTTAATTATTATTGGTGTAGTCAATTATTATTAGTCGTTAATTATTATTGGTGTAGTCAATTATTATTAGTCGTTAATTATTATTGGTGTAGTCAATTATTATTAGTCGTTAATTATTATTGGTGTAGTCAATTATTATTAGTCGTTAATTATTATTGGTGGTCATTTTAGCACTAGAAAATGCCAAGAGTGTTTGCATCAATGGGAAATTGTACATAAACTCGTATAGATAAGGCGTTGCATGACTAATAAATTCGTAATTCACACACTAGAACATAAAGGTATTAGTGATACATACTGATTAGTAAACTAATAAGCTGCTTTCTGTCCTTTTTGGAATGTTATTTTCCACCGTATTTATCAATTCCGAAAAAAAGAATTGAAATATAACATTTTTGGACCTGACACTTGGAGCCTCAAAACAATATCATCACATTTTTATAATTATGTTTTGAATTTTTATTTTAATTCTTAAATTAACAATATAACTGTCAACTGAACGCTTATATGTTTTAGTGGAAATGCCAAATATTTAGTCCCTTATTAATATCCTCAATCCATTACAAAATTATAACAAAGTCATATGACTCCCGTGTAATGAGTAAGACTCTGACACACATCTACATGGCTTCTGACTCAGGATTTAAATTAGCCATTATTTTGTTATTACTGTGTAATCAGCATTTACAATAAAAACAAACGGCTCTCGTCATACCAGAGGTATTTTTAAAAATGATTTTTAGCGCTTCTCTAATTGTGGATTTACTTTATTAGTTTGTAATTAATCTACTGCATCATTTCTTGACCAACTGGCTTCAACCGAACTGAGATTTTGGTGTTTTACAAGCAAGAACAAAATTTAAAATAAATTATGACTCTTTGAGAGAGAGAGAGAGAGAGAGAGAGAGAGAGAGAGAGAGAGAGAGAGAGAGAGAGAGTGAGGTTGGGGTATTTTGCAGTACAGCAACACAAATATGTTATTTAATGCCAATTCTATTGGAGTCAAGTACCTTGACCATGAATACACCATAATAGCTGATCATGGATGATCCGATCGTGGGGTTCGAAACCGTACTCTTTTTTTTTTTTTTTTTTTTTTTTTTTTTGGGGGGGGGGGCGGTATACAACGATGCAGTGACAATATGGTTAACAAAATGTGTGCCATATTTGTTGGTATATAACTCCCATCCAACACTGAACATCGTAGACACGTCTGTTCTTTCAGAGTGGTCGGACAGAGCAGAGTTTATGCGATCAGCCCGAAGTCATAAATAGAACGAACATCATACACCCTAATCTGTCCGAGAATTATGTGACGGCAGATGTGGATCTACCGAATATTTGCCGTTGGTTAAACATGAACAAATACGGTAAAATGAAAGCGTCGATAATCGATAGCGACACAAAAACTGATTGCAGTGTAGCATTCTACAGAGTCAATTTTTCAAATAGTAGTACAGTCTTTGTTCTTGGTGACCCTCAACAGGCATATAATGCTTAAAAATGTAAAGGACTGAGTTAAATTAAAAATAAAAAGAGTTTTGCAAAAACGTGAAATACCGGGCGGGGTGGAAATGTTGGTTGGATTTTAAAGGTACTTTCAACACATTATCGGCTATATCATGCGGAGAAAATGGGAGCTAAGCGTTTTTCCCAAGAAAGAGAGGGGTGGTGAGATAAAGGGTTTACAACTATTGTTAATTTTTTTCTTTATTTTTTTGTGAAAAATCCGCCACTCCTCGGGGTGCAACAAAAACAAAGGTGAGCAATCCGGGTGTTCTACTTATACTGTATTTTCTGCCTATCACAGCTCCATCACTCATGGAAACCACAGGACTGTTTACAACTGTAAAAAGATTAGTAAAAATAAATAATTATATTAGTATCTTCAAACACTAATGGTTCTTATCGCAGTTCCTGAGCATAATTCTTTTGAAATATGTTTTAAAACTTTGAGGATGACCTTGGCCCATACCAGCATATCAAAGTACCAATGTTTGCAGTAAGACATATATTTGATGAAAAAGAATTAGAGCAGTTACCTATGTTATAGATTTATGATTGTAAAATATGCAGGCCCGTCACCATCAAACAAAAACTGCTACGGCCATTGAAGTATAATGCCTCGGGGAGGGGCATGCTCCATCCCCACCCCATTTGACACTTAAAAGCAATCCGATAATGGCAGTATTTTCAATTCATAGTATCGTTGCTTTTCTAGGTTCATTTCATTTTTAAATGATGCGAACCTTTGGATGTAAAAAAAAAATCCTTTATTTCAGTCTTATTAGACATTGGCAATAACTTTAGATACGGCTTAAGTCTGATATAGATATTATACATAATGGGTTGAGCTTTTTGGCAGGGGGATATTCTTTCTTTCCTGTTAATTCAATTTCAAGTTTGCATTGATATGCATGCAATACCATTTTGTATGTATTTGCCGGTCATGTTCTGTTTTAAGACGAAACTACACAAATGATTCATATTGATATGCATGCAATACAATTTTGTATGTATCTGCCCGTCATGTTCTGTTTTAAGACGAAAATACACAAATGATTAACGTTGATATGCATGCAATACCATTTTGTATGTATCTGCCGGTCATGTACTGTTTTAAGATGAAAATACACAAATGATTCACATTGTGTCAACCCTTCAACAAATGCATATATAAGTTTTATGTGTAATAAGAAAATAGGTGTGATTTCAGTTTTCTCCAGATTTTTATTCCGTTTTTGAATTAATAGCTTTAAAACTTACGAATATATAGAATTATGTGCATGTGGTGCTCTGTAAAGTAATCTGTCTAGGTTTTATTGGTTTGACGCCATTTTTCAGCACATGATAGACTATACATGGCGGCCAGTATATCTGGTGGAGGAAGAACTCGGGAAAATCCCGGGAAGAACCACCGACCCACGGGAAGCTACTGGCATTCTCACATAACCACATTGGCCGAGCCCAAGACGCGGACCGAGGTGAGATGGCAGTGATCGGTAAAGGCGAGCGCCTCAGACCACTCGGCCACCCGGGGCCCCCAAAGTAATCTGTTCTTAGTACCTTGCATTATTGGGCCGCATACTGAATACATTTTGTATTCTGTTCTTTATTTATGTACAGTTAGTCCATTATTCATTATGCATGTGAAATGTGATAATGACACAGAATTCTAACCTTCTTGTAATTATTATACAGGTTCAATTTAAATCGAAAGAAAAAGTACATATACTTTTCCTGGAAATTATGCAATATTAGAGACTTCAAGTATCACGCCAGATCATTGTTCACACAACTGGTTTTAACCTGTACGAATAAGAACTAAAGTCTTAATGATTAAAAATGTAAGAAAAATATAATAAATGCCTGTACGCCATGCGATATTCTTCTCCATGATTTCTAAATGTACATGCAACATCAATACTTATAAGACGTGTCTCTATTGCTAATTAATTGATTGCTCAATGAAGAAAATTTCTTACATACATATCTTATATCTTTTAATCATCGATAACAAACGGGATTGAGTAACGGAGTGTAAAGTTTAGTTGTCTTTATTTGTGTAACGACTATCTATTTTTGTCAAGAGATCGTCTAATTTAGATAAGAACAGAACTTTAATGAATTGACGTATGCGAAAAAGCACATAGTCAACACAATACATAATGCATATTCAATACATTGATGCATAAATGATTGAAAAATGGCGACAGAGAATATATGTATACATAATACCTCAGAGAGAGAGAGAGAGAGAGAGAGAGAGAGAGAGAGAGAGAGAGAGAGAGAGAGAGAGAGAGAGAACAAAAACTATACAGCTAGAGAAGATTATCTAAGTTGGAATGCTAATACACATATTTACCAAGAAAAGATGTACCCATAGAGTCGCGCCTATAATTGCTTAATTTCCTTTTGTTCGCACGTTGGTAGACAGTAATCACATAGCAAGGATTAATTGACTTTAATTGATCCCTTCCCGAATTACGGAAAAAGAAAAAAAAAGTGGCCGGTAAGTAAAGATGTTGCATGCACAATAGAAAAAAGATGGGAAAGAATCCAATGACGCACATTAGTACATTATATTCTTCTTTTTATTTTTGGGCGAAAGAGTTGTACGACCAAGGCCGTATCACGACCTTGATATTATGCCTGCATGGAACGATGCTCTTATCTTTTTTGCGTTTGAGGAATGAAAAACACGTGTTTAATTGAAGGGGGTGGGGGGATTCAACCTCCAGATCTCTGAGTTAATAACCTTCTTCATTAAAAACTCGTGCATTCTTGGAACAATTAGCTGAATTAAAGCAAAGGTAGTACGAAACTAGGCAGCCGAGGAAGACCGAAAGGTCAAAGGGAAAGAACTCAAGAAATATCGCTCTTTACACAAGGCTGACAGTGTCACCTTCTTCATCAGAACTCGTGCTATCTGGTAATAATTAGCTGAATTGAATTCTGTTGATGAAATCACGGATGAGATGGGCAGGTCACATCACCAGGATGTCAGAAGAGCGACTACCAAAGACAATTTTCTACGGTGAGCTGAATTAGAGAAAGCATTCTCAGGGTGGCAGAAGAAACGCCTCAAAGACTCCATCAGGTCCTGCCTTGAAACACTTCAGCATTGACCCTGAGTCTTGAGAAGATCTCGCACAGGACCGCTCCACATGGCGCAGTCTTATCCATACTGGAGCTACAGACTTTTAACTGATGAGAATTGCAGAGGCGGTGCAGAAGTCCGTGCAGCACAAATCTCAGAACTGCAAGCACGTCCTCTATTGATCAAGAAAACCCAAGCGGCATCTCGTGTCAAGTGTGCCACAGACAGTTCAGAGCACAAATTGGCCTTATCAGCTGCTCAGGTACTCACAGAAACCAAAACCAGTTAGTGATGTCATGGTCATCTTCGAACTCGAAGGACGAACAACATAGCTCAATTGAACCAAAGTATGAGAACCGGCAACCAAGTAAAACCAAACGGTCAAAGGGAAAGAACTCAGAAAGATAAGCTCTTAGCATAAGGCTTACAGAGTTATTTCGTACATCAAGTTGGAACTTTTGCCCCATTTGAAATATACGTCATAGTTGTAATATTAATATTAATAAAAATAAGAAGAAGAAGAAAAATACTTCTATTACTACAACTGCTACTAACGTTACTTATAATAATTATTAACTTAATAAAATCAAAACATCACCGACCAATTAAAAATAGTTTATCATGGGAATATACTCAATAAAGGGAAAACAGCAAGGAAATAAAATGAGTCATACGCTGGTTTAGATAATTGTATAATAGAGAAGAAATATATCCTTTTGAATTTCAACCTATGATCGCATATTCTAAAGAAGAGTCAACGTACAGCAGAATTGTTCTTTATTAAAAAAAAACAAACAAAAAAAAAACAAAAAAAAAACAAAAAACAAATCAATAAAAAATAAATAAATAAATCAGTTAGATGTGTAGTATTATAAATATCGCATATCAATCAGATTCGTGTGGCCTATGATTTAGGATAACGATACTGAGTTAACATTAATTTCCTATTCCCCCCAACTCGTAAAACGCTGTGTGTTGTTCGCATCATGACCCCTAATTATGACACAATTTTGCAAGCATACAATTTTCGGGAATTCTGCTAGAAGTGTTTTCGCGAAAATTTAATTTGGGTTAATGCTTATTGCCAAATAACAAACCACAAAAATATTATGTCACATATGCTAAATTTACTGCATTGCGAAAATTCTATGACGGGGGAAAAATGATATTTAGAATATAATTCTCGTTCATCTATAAACAGAAATAACTTGCATGAAAAAATAACAAATTATATTAAAGAAGCTGCAGAAAGTTTGATTTGATCTTATTCATCAGTATTCCAAAAATTTTGGTTTCTTAGCTTGATAAGAAACTGACATTAAAAAAAATAAAAATAAAAAATTAAAAAAATTTACGAAGTGTCACGATAGGCCAATAAATAGTGAAATTGTCCAAATTAACCTTTTGTCTCAAAACAGAACCACAAAGATTGCATAATCATGATCATATCGTGTCTTAAATGATCAATAGTTATATTTCTCTCAATATGATATTACAGTATGGAAAACACAAAGCAAATTGAAATACTTCTGAGCGTCCTAATGAGTCTGGGAGCCACGGTAGCTCAATTGGTAGAGAGTCGGAATCCAATGATCTCAATACCAGCCCAGGTCGGCTGCCTCAATGAATCATCTGGAAAAGCACCCAACTCCCATTTACTAGGCATGCTATAGCCGATACTGTGCTCACAGTGCCGTTAAAACCTACAACAACAAGATCAAAAACAACAAAAAACAGATTAGCTTTCAATACATATATCAAGATACAAGTCAGTAGGACATACCTAATGAGGTAACAATTGAGAGACAGACAGACATACATGGGATAATCCACACTTATGACATAAAGCTGAATCTGGAAGATATATATATGAACATAAACAGAAAGTTATTACTCATTAAATTAAGAAAGATAACCGTGACTATACAAAATTCAGTTTACTCATTTGTATAACTATGCAAAGAATGATATATTGTATTTGTACGAGTTACTTCCCTTTATATGTTAAAGAAATTCAGCTAACCACGTTATTATTTAGCAAATTTGGAATAATGGGGTGGGGGGGGGGGGGAATGTTGCAGGAAACGCTAATTCTGTCATTAATTATGCCAACATTTATTAAAACACCTCTTTTCAATATGGAAACGGGAACCGGTGTTCCTTTTCTGTCTGAAAGTTTGTCTTTCTACATGCATTCCAAATCAAAAACGGAATATTCATTGAAATTTAACAATCGTAACAATGCTGCTGCTACACATAGATCACTATCCTGTGAACATATCAAGCCTTTATTAAATCTGACACAAATCACAGAGCAACTATGCACCAAGCATTTTATGTGGGAGTTGGGATTCTTTCCAGCCAGAATTTTTCTTCATGAAATAAATCGGGTATGTCGACAGAGTGGTAAATAAAGAAATAAAAAAATAATAATAGTGAGTTCTAGGTAATATGAGACAGGAGTTGCGACTTCCACTCCACCCTGGTTCAGTGCTTGACCGTTACAGAAGCGTTAGACTGACGTCTTCATAACAAGATTTATCATGTCTGCAGCCTGACATACCAGAGATCTGACAGGCACAGATAAAAGTTCTTGTTTTGGTGACCTTTGGAATTCCCTCTCCACTTATTTTTAGTAGCCTATCAGATAAAACTTTGCATTTCGTGTGTGTATGAGAGAGAGAGAGAGTTATCATTAAGCCACGATATATTCCGAATGAGGTTGTCCACTTTAATCAGATTGCGTACATGTAGTTAAGAAGGTATCTTTTACATAAAAATAACGTGTTATAAATAGTAATTTCTGGATATTATTATCTTTACATACTTGTAAAACTATATGTCGTCTTGCCGCATGACGCTAGAACATATGGTACTCGTTGTTCCATCTAATATAGTGTCAGATTATTTTCAAAATTTCTACAACTTGCAATTAGTTTGTCTCTACTATGTTGTATAGAATAATTTCCAAGGGTCATATTTTACACCTTCTGTGACAAGACTCTGTCTCTGTCTCTCTCTGTGAACACACACACATATGAAAACAAAAGAATAGGTCAGTAGCCTCATATATCTTTTTATTTTCTCCTTAATGGCAACCCTCGATCTACCAATTAATCAGAATGGATTTTCGATGTATATACGAGGAATAATTCTTGTTTCGAAAAAAGACCTATCTGTATTATTCATTTGAATAGGATTCTCAAACGTATTTACACCTTGGCAAAGCCCGCCCATCTGCAAACAACGTGGATCCAGATCTGCCGTTAAAATCACAACTCGAATAAACAGCGTAATTCCTGATATTCTGGTTCATTATGCAACAGTTCATCCTGGTCTACGTTGTTTGTAGTTAGAAGGGCGTTATACACGAGCTAATACAGTAGATCAAAGTGTATTTAGTGCTGGTGCAAACTACATGCTTAGGTAGCACTAAAGAACCCACCACTTATCTTTCCCAAGAGGGGAAGGGGAGTATGTATATTTTCCAACCAGGATATTATTTTTAAAACAATTTAAAAAAAAAAAAAAAAATCTCAATATGATTTTTTTTTCTCCACTAATATGATGAATAGAATACGTTCTTTCTTCAACAAACTAGAGCAAGAGTATGTTTTTTTCAAGCTATTTGGGGGCCGGAATTTTGTTTTCAACACAATTTCGTGCCTCCCCTCCACTCAGAAAATTAAATGGTTGGTCCCTAAACGGCTGAGGGCCGTGGTCGAGAATGTACCCTCTCGCCTTTGCAGCCACCTGCTATATATAAAGCTCCACAACCACTGACACCTAGTGTCATGCATGCCGATAGGCGAAATACGACAATGATCCAAATAACAACAACTGACACCTACTTTATGTTCGTACATGGCCGACTGGCCGCACACGAACTAAATCCAACGAACGAACGAACCGACACCTACACATTTTCAAATTCATCAGAGAATGAAGAAACCAAATCAGTACAAAGACTGGCACAAACCTAATCCGTCTAAGATTACCCTATTTATAGGTCATTCCAACGCCCTTCCCGCAACGCTTGAAAATCCCTAAAACTCGATATTTTCAAGCTCATAATGACCCTCTACTAAACAAAATCGAAGATATTTTATATATAAGACGGTGACAATACAATAATGAAAAGGAAAGTCGACTATGAACGGACCGATTTCCCACCAAAATCACTCACAATGAAAATTGTGAAAAACACATAAAAACAGAGCTAGGAGAAAATGGGCAACCGCTCAAGCACACTGTAGTCTAAAACTTAAGTCTCGAATCCGGCTACCACAAATGTGTTTATGCCCTAGAATAGTCCCCTTGTGCATACAACATGAAATCATGCCTTCTTAACACCACTGTAAATAACGAGGGAAAAATATGGATATAATGTATGGATGTCTCTTCAATAATAATAATAATAATAATAATAACAACAAAAAAAACCAACCCCAAAACAAAAAAAAAAACCAGTAGCCCATGGCCAATCACACGAAACTGTTTAGTACTACCGTAGAGTAGATATCACACTCATCGCAGTGGATTACCTCCCTTCAACGGGTAAACTGATAGAAACTTGAATACTTAGGAACAGACCTGGTGCCCTTATAGGAAATTTTTCCTTCTTGTATGTATGTATATATATATATATATATATATATGCTGATCCGGGGTCAAACGGTAGGTTCTGGCTGGGTCGTTGTTTCTCAAAATTTCTCATCAAACCGAGATTTTGCATTATTTTACTTATGGTACTTCAGACAATATAAATGTTTTTGCCAGAGTTACAGACAGTGGAAATGATGCAAAAATCACGTTTCAGTTGTAAAATTTAACACACAGAAACCTTTTTATTCTTGAAAAAAGAGTTGAGGAATTCCCCAAATTTGAGGAAATCATCAAAATTCCCCCAAAGAAAAGGTAAGACTCCTTTAAGGATAATTTTATGATGTATTTTAATTCCTGATGCCTGTTGAATATTGTGAAAAAAATTATTGTACCAACCATGTAATAAAAAATATATTCAACAATCTCAATTTGAAGAAATTATGAGATGTTAAGTGAAAACAGGACCTGGTGCACAGTCTGGTACAAGATTGAGCACTCTCCATGGCGTATGTTTTTAAATGAGCAATCAATCGATTTACAATGTTCAAATAAGTACAAGGTTTTACGAGCGAATCAAATTCGCATTTCACATTTGCTCCCAATCAGTAAAAGAAAATGTAAATATTAGTATTATAGGTAAAATCTTTACTTCATCTTGGAAATGTCTAAGAGTTGAAAAAGGGTTGCTTCTGGTTTAGCAATCCATTGGTGAATCCAGGGAGAAAGAATACCTACTGAATATCAATTCCTCCATTTAAATTATTGCGTTGAAGACTTCTGTATTGGTTTCTCTCAAAATTTTATCATAGGGAAATTAAGGGCATCAGTGGCGTTTTTCATTTGGTAGAATATGGAAAACAAATCAAACTGACTTTTAGCTCCATTACTGTGCCAAGACCTGCAAGTTAGTGGTGCTCCAAACAGATAAAATCTGCACCATTTTCATTGAGGACCAACTAGACTTCATAGAAGTCTTTTAGTGAAAACCTCATGTCGATATGACCATAAATTTAGGAGTAGCAGTAAGAAGATTTTAAAAATATTCACCATGACAGCTATACTGACTGTCAGATCGGCACCATTTTCATTAATTATGACCAACTAGACATCATAAGAAGTCATTTTGTGAAAACCCCATGTTGATATAACCATCCATTTAAGAGTAGCAGCAATAACAAGATTTTTAACATGGCCGCCATGTCGGCCAAATTGAATGTCCGAGGACCCCCATTATTATTTTGGACCAAATAGATCTTGGGATGAACGTGCATGATAAGCTTGGTGGCAATCCTCCAAGTAGTTCAGGCTGAGTTTTAAGTGATAACAAACTTGTGCTAATGGATGCTGGACGCCAGTTGAAAGACTGTTGCATAAGATCTGCTCTATGATCTGAATAGGTAAAAAAAACAGCTGAAGCATGAGGCATTTGTGCCCAATGATCAAAAAAGCTTGTGCACAATTTCTGTTAATTGTAGTTAAAATGTAACTATGAGTATGTCCCAATGTAGTGGTAGTTAAACAGAAACAGCTAATATATGTACAGTTAGCTACATTTAATTTGAACATAGGTGCGGGCTTTTATAATTCTGCTCTAGCTGAACCACACAAAACTCAAGGTCTGACACCTTATTTGCTTTTACTACATGTTATTATATTGGTGTTAATTTAAAAAAAAAAAATGAGTCATATCTCTGGTCACAAATGTATCCAATGCAAACTAAATAAGTTGATTAAAAGTATATATTAACACAAAGATAAGAGTGACAAATCACTTTCAAATGACCCATCATGAAAACTTCATGTTTGTCTGGTTCTAGAAGGACTGAACACCACCTGCACTTACATGTATTCATACGCCAGGGAGACCTGCCATCATTCAATTCATTCTCATCCTTTCAATAATATTTACGGATCTAAGAAAATATATAACCAGATTGCATCTCAAGTTTACACCAAAATTTTGAAGGTATTTCATAATAAATGTGGACTATTTCTTGGCTTCCATGTTGTTTGTTCAACCCAGAAGTGAGAGACTAATAGATGTGTGAGACCTCAACAAGTAGGCAGTGATGGTCACCTGAAGTTGTTCATTTCATTTTTGACAAGTCCATCTGTATCGATGGTATGTAAAGTTTACAATACATAGGAAGAAAAGTGCAAAAGCCAGGATCACTAGTGATGATACAGTAACAAAGCTCTCTTTTAAAGAAAATCTGTATTGACTAATATTGTATGATTATTTTCAGAAGGTTGTAGAAATCTGAAATGTATTTATTTTACTTTCTTTGTTAACATAAAGAGTCGGAGCATTTGTTTCAGTGTCCATTTGACTGTACCAGCAATGTATGGCTGGTAATTTCTGGGCAAATTAATCATAACACAAAAATGTACAACAAATATCCAGTTTTAATATACAAAAATAAAACAAAAACAAGTTCATATTGATAAAAATATAGGATATGGAATATTTTACAATGAATAAAAAACAGTTCATGAGATTGATCGTAAAAAGGAATAGACCAATATTCCATTAGCCTGGCAACAATTAAATCAGTGTTGACAAAGAATCCATTAGTTCATGAGTGAAAATTGTCGGTTTCTTGGTAATCACTCATGAATATTAAGCAAGTTTATGTACACAATTTTGTGATGACTCGCGCGAAATATCATATTGAAAAAAATAGTTCTGGTTTATACAATACCACCAAAAGCAGCATAAATATGAGGTGACTTTCACGGACAGGTAAGATAAGAATTTTTTTTTTTAAATTAAGAGAGACTGGGTTTCTTCTATCTAAATTCATGTTCAAATCTATTCTAGGATAATGCAAGATACTGTATGACACAGGACTACAAACATGAAGGCAAAATCCCCAACCCTTAAAAACAAAAGTAGTATCCGGTAATTATATGTTAGAGTATCGAAGTAAAACACAAATTATGTATATAATCACAACCAGTATCAAGATATATTAATAAGATACAATGTATGAAATAATAAAACCATTCATTGTCCAAGAAATTTATACGTAAGCATGCTAAAAACGAGAGCATTCAAATATAATTACAGAAAAATTGACTTGTCATGTATTTTAAATGGTATTCTAGAAAAATCGACAGATTAAATTCTATACATTATAGATTTAGTCCCAATACAAGAGTAGCAAAAGTAACAGTTGTAGGGTTTAATGGCATGCCAGCGCGATATTGGCTATATGGTGCCGATTAAAAGTTAAGTTCTAAAAAAAGGAAATATAAAGAATTTATATTTTTAAAAATACAACGCAAGAACCCCCAAAATTGCACAGATTCAGCTATTCCAAAATTGATGTAGAAATGTGTTAAAATTCTAATCAATTTACAGCTGGGACATTGGCCACTCAGAACTCCTGGGACGATTATATTGCCATAATGTAGCCATAAGAGGACAGCGGCACTGATAAATTGACAGATGATGCCGTCTTTCATTGGTTTTCAAGAGACACACCCTTATACAAATTTATCCTGGACTTTGTAAGCAATCAGGACATATCAAGCAAACTCAAAATATCCTGAAATACCTTTAAACATGAGAATGCAATCAGTCTTTTTGGACAGGGATCTTGTTATTCCTCAGGAATTTAATTTTAGTAAGAAACTCATGCAAGACTCATGATTTTGCAGTATTTTCCGGACTTAAGGTTTTAGGCAATAAAACTGTTATTTACAAGACCAAGACATTTAAGCATTTATCAGGACTTAAGAAATTTTGATTTCTTGGGAAACTTGTTTATTTTGTATAGAATCCTGCCATTTCCATAGACAAGAAAAGTAAGAAAGAATCAAACCTTACATAACTTGTTCCTGAAACAATACATCATGTACATGAATCAATAACATGAAATTTCTAATTTCATTAATGTATGATATAAAAATATTAATTTTCAAATGAGGTGATGTTAGAAATAAAAATTTTATCCATAGTCAAATTTCTGGTATTTTTGTACAAATTAAATAATATATACAAGTTTATTAAGAACAGAAATTCTGTTCATTTATTCTTAACTTATAAAAAAACATATGTGACTGGAAAAAAGTGCTCTATGAAACAAGTTAGTTTTTCGTGAAAAGGACACTTTGCCTTTTCATAAAGCTTTTCTTCATGAGAAATCATTATGTTATAAAATGAATGACCTTTGATACCGTTCTACTTAACAGCAGATGTGGTTAGTAATTTGTTGTTAGCAGATATTATATAGTTCCTTGATGAATAGACATTGCTTTTGGGGTTACCATGGCAGATATCATAAAATCTAAAGATCTGATTCATTTTAAAGTTATTTGAGGGCAAATTGACTTGTCAATCGTATTAATAATTTTAATTGTCTTGTCAATCGTATTAATAATTTTAATTGTCTTGTCAATCATATTAATAATTTTAATTGTCTTGTCAATCGTATTAATCATTTTAATTGTCTTGTCAATTGTATTAATAATTTTAATTGTCTTGTTAATCATATTAATAATTTTAATTGTCTTGTCAATCGTATTAATAATTTTAACTGTCTTGTCAATCGTATTAATAATTTTAACTGTCTTGTCAATCGTATTAATAATTTATTGTCTTGTCAATCGTATTAATAATTTTGGCCCCTAAGATTTCCTTACGGCTATAACTAAATCTAGACCATCCCAGGATATCTCAAAACTTCTCTGGATGTTTCTGACCAGAAATCCCAAGAGTTCCATAGGATGTTTAGTGATGCAAGGTATCTCAGGACTTCTCATAAGATCTCATATGTCATGATTTCCTATCTTGTAAATACTGGAAGATCCTGAGATATCAGAGTATTTTTCAGGACATTTCTTGAAACCAGAAATCTCATGAATTTCCACAATGTACGATATCTTAGGACTTTTCTCAAGATTTCCCAAGATAAAGAGGAACAAGATATCCAAAGAATTTCCAGGATGCTGTATATATTAATTAATGTTCAAAATCCTGTTCCAATACAGTCTTGAGATATCCTTAGATAATATCAGTACATCTCAAGATATCTGTAATATCTCTGTGCAAGGGTTCAAGTTCTAAAGCTCTGGTCACCTCACTATGATTCAGCCTTTCCCAAGTTTTCAAGAAAATATATCAACAGACTGACATTTAACCATTACCTACGAAACAAATGTCTCTTAGAACATATTCGCTGAGGACAACTTTTGATTTTTAACCAATTTAATAATTTAGCAGATCAAAAAAAGGAATATATTAGATATCACCACTGTTATTTCTGCTTTATCATTATCAGCTGACTGGTTCCATTTCCTTTTGTTACACTGGTCGCTGAAGAAAGAGTCAGGAACCAACTGAATAAAGCTAGTAACCAGTCAACTAACAGAAATAACAATGGTAATGACAAGTCTACTGGATTTTCATGTGCTAAAACAATGAATCAGTAATAAAATCAGATTTTAGATTTCAGAATGTTATCAGCATAACTATTATTTAAAGTAGGAAGTGATTATTTTTTTGTAATCAGTTGATACATTTTGTAGAAAACTCAGGAAAGGCTCATTCACAGTGCAGTGAACGAAACTTTAGTAAAGATGAACAGTGATCTTTGAACAAAGGTTCTTTTATTCAACTGAATTAAAAATGAATCCTTTATTTTAGAAAATTAATTTATTTTTAATTCAGCAATTTAATTCTTAAATTTATTTAAGAAAATTAATGTGAATACTACAGCAACATCATTCATCTTGACGTCTCTTTAGTCTCTTATTGCTACTTCGTTGTAAGCTACTCCTGTGGTACTACATCAGATGATTTTATAATGTAACTGAGAAATTTTTACAATGTATGGGAAGTAAATGCACCACAATTCCTGATAGAATACTTGTCATGTAGCTTTGGTTGGCAAAATGTATGTAAACAAAGTGAACAAAAAACCATCTACATTTAAAATATATCAACACCAAAAACTTCAATTAAAATTTTAAATGGAACATGAAATATATAACACAGAACTCAAAATATGAATAAATAATCAGTTAAAAAAGAGACACATGGCACTATTTGTGTCTAACGAAGTTTCATGAATGGTGCTTGTGGAAGATTGAAGGTGACAATCTGGTGGAGATCATATGCTATGGTGATTCTTGTACCGTCTTACTCAACAAGTCATGGATTACTACAGATATAATAATATCTTTGAATAAGAAATTAAACTATTTGACAATGAAACATATCATAAGCTGGTTATTTGCCTCTAACTATCACAGAATTATGTCCATAGTTGTTTCTGTAGATTTTAGCTTCCTAAAGATATGTTCAAAAAAGACTGTAAATCTTGAAAAGCCTTGTAGTTAAGAATGATAATGAATGGTGCTTGATGCCTCTATCACATATCATACAGTGCCCAACTGCCCTTTAAATAATGTATTATATTAATTTTACAATTTCTCAAGTAATCGATTCAAACTGCCAAATCAGAGTGAATCTATTGCATTAACGAGGTATGAATTTTAAAATGAATGACTATTTCTAACATACACAAGGAAATTCCAATATTACATGATGACAGGGGTCCACACAGTGCCACTGTTCTACGTCACGTATCTCGCAATATCAACGTATATAACAATATCTAAAAACTATGCAATATGGAGACATTAACTCTGATGGAAATTACCGTATATACTCGCGTATAATCTGGGTCCAAATGCAAACAACATAGACCGTGATCTGCCATGACATAATGCTCCGACAGATCAGGATCTATGTTGTTTGTTCTACTGATTAGTCCTTACAAACTGCATAGACCCAGATCTGCCAGTGGATTATGCGACGCAGATCTGGGTCTATGCAGTTTGCAGTTGGTATCAGATTATATGCGAGTATATATGGTAATAACTCACATGAAATGTTTCCTTTACTGTAATAGAAATGAAAACTCTCTTAGTGAAGTTCTAATGTATAGTCCTGTGTCCAGTATTAGAATACATGAAGTCCACACCATAGTGGCATTATTTGCACACCTTCTCATTGATCGCAAAGTCCCAAAATTAAAAATTCCAAAATTCTGGTGCACTTCTATACACTGATTCCAATCACATCTTAAAGTGTAAAGTCTCTTTTTTTACACAATGTAGGAGGAGTTGCATAACATTACCCATGTATGTACATCTGGAAGGGCAAGTTCACATAATTCCCAACTTTTCACCCAGATGTGTGGGGATAAGAAGAATTGTTTTTTGTTACAGTGGTAAACATGAATTGCCAATCTTGTACATGATCAATCGTTCTTTGTTCCAGTGGTCAATATGAATTGCCCATCTTGTACATGATCAGTCATCCAACGCAATGTTCGTTGGAGCCGCACTGGTTAAGTGATTAGCATGAGGACCTCATGACTGAATGCGTGTGGGATAAAATCCTACAACTGGATCAGCCTGGGTTGGCTACCATGGTGTGTCTTTGGGCAAGGCACTCTACCCCAACTGCCTCAGCACTTGATAACTGACTTGTGTTAAAACACCTGACCATAACCAATTGAAAGTTTGGAAGTAATGAGACTTTGGCACTTCACTAGCTATATAAATAACTGGTGTGATAAAAAGTTTCCAACACTTCCAAGACAAACCTCCTAACACTATGATGGGCTGTGGCTTGTACCACAGAGTGTCTTGTCAAGAATAATTCAACCCATCAAGAGAAAATACCAAATACAAAATGTATGTCATAGCTCTTGAAAAACCAATGAGGAATCTCTCAAATGTCTCTTTCTGGAGTATTTCTGAATGTATGACTTAATATAACAGTTGAATAAAAAAGAATGACAAGTGGATTTTTTTGTAAGATGTGCAAATAAATCTATATCTCTCTCTCTCTATATATCTATCTATATATATATATATATATATATATATATATATATATATATATATATATATACACACACACATACACACATATATATACACACACAAAGTCTCTGTTTAGTTTCAAATAATAAAGTATTTCTGAGATTCCATATATTTCAGCTTCTTTGCTTCATAAGTGGATTCAGTGAGAATCCACTGTTGAAGGCAAATTAGCTGAAACTTATGGAATCTCTGAAATACTTTATTATATATATATGGACGGATTGTTCCAAAGGATTTCCAATACTTTGCCCAGTGTCACTCAAGTCTTCTGATGTGAGTATCAAAATAAGTTCTGTAGTTATATGAAATACATCTAACTTTTCTAACCTTCAAATTAATTCTCCGAATGAGGTTCCATATTGGATGATGAAAATCAAAATGAAACTAGATTTTGATTTGTAAACCAAACCTACTGTGATAAAGACACAGACCAATTACAAAATATTAATGTAATTAAACTATATTGGCCTTGAAACTTAGAGAAATGTTGTCATTATTGTCATGGATATCCTCCTCCTCATCATCCAGCTTTAATTCAGAATTGTCTTCATTTGCTCCATTGCCATCCTCCTCTTCTACAAGCCCTACAGAAGGTATATCTCCATTCATTTGTTCTTTTGTCTGCATCACGAGACTAGAAATATTACCAAGATTCACATTAATGTCCTTGAAAGCATTCAGGAGAAATATTCCCAGAACTATCGTAAAAAACCCGCATATGTTTCCCAGAATCCTTTCAAATTGCATACTCCCCCATTCCTGGAAAAGGATCAGAGATGCAGTTATCACAGTTGTAGTGAAGAATACATAGTATATAGGTGTTACTACTGCTGTATTGAAAGCGTCCAAAGCACGATTAAAGTAATTCAACTCTGTTAGAATACATGTGATGACCAAGACCAGCAAGACCCATGTTAACCAGTTGGTAAATTCATTTCTTCCACCAATGGTCTCCTTTATTGCTACACCAAGGCCTTTACAGCCACTTACGGTAAAGGAGCCAATTAATGAACAGATGACGAGATACACAAGCAGGTACTTGTTTCCATACTTGGGCGCTACAAATATCATCATGGAGATGGCAACACCAAATGCTAGGATGGCCCACACAATGTAAACTGAAAGGAGAGGGAAAATTATACATAATACTGGATGACTGTTTTTCTTAATATGATATTAACATTTAAGTATTTTCATTGTAAATACATGTAGTAAAACGTCTTCTTGTGACCACAAATAGAAATAAAAATACTCTCCAATTAAAACCACATTTGGTCATTCCTGTTTACTTTGTGGAAAAGCAAATCTATCTTTTGAAATCAGACCATCTCACAACTCAGATCAATTTTCTTTTGTTTGATTGGTGATCAATTTGCATACTTTATATGGTCAAACTAAGATGTAGTAAATTACGACAACAGATTTGAAGACAACAAGAATATGAGTAATACAGTTAAAAAACTTTCACAACCATAACTTCATCTTCTCAAAAGTGATTGCACTGCATACTACTTAACTGTATTCTGTAATCTGCCTTCTGATATGTCATAATTTGCCTTTCAATATGGCCACTTATTCTGTTAGTTTGTTACCTGCATGGTCCTTTAAGTTTATCTTTACCTGTGTTTAATATTTGTTTGTTTGTTACCTGGTCCTTTTAGTTTCTCCAGCAGTTCCTCCATACTATGTACTTCCGGTTCCTTTGGAGAAAGCATGACCATGACTGTAGATCCTAGGAGGCATTGAGCACAGCCGATTTTGCCCAAAATGTTCAATCTTTCTTTTAGAAATCTGGATGCCAATATAGCGCTACAAAAGAAAAGATTGAATATTATATACACACGAGATACACCCTAGTTCTTTTAATTCATTTAACGAAACCTTGTCATTCAGACATTGACAGCAAATGATCAAATGTTGACGTTTGCTCAGAACCTCATGATACATTCTCCATATATCATTACTTTTCAACAGCTCTGAGCACCAGGCTATTGCAGGATTGGTCTGGTTTTGGAGGATTGGTTTGGTTTGGTTTGGTATTTTACAGCACAACAACACAAGTATGTTATTTAGTGCCAAGGCAACTTGAGTAAAGTGCCTTGCCTAAGGACACACCATGGTAGCTGGCCCAATCTGAACCGATGGTAGGATTTGAACTTATACCCTTCTGGCCTCAAATTCGGCAATATGCTAACCACTGACCCACTGCAGTGAAGCTGCAAGGAAACAGCTGTAGAAGGGGAGTTCCCCACTTGGGTTCTGAAAAAAAGGAGGGTGGGGATGGATAGGGGTCAGGAATATTAAATGGTAGTATCAATCTTGCCTTGACACACCTCAACATTTGCCATTTTGTTTTTTCCCTTTCATCTATCCAGTGCTCTGTTTAAATTGAAATCTTCATATGAACCACCCTGTAGCTGTATTAGCATTATTCTGATTATTCTGTTGACATTTTCACAAGTTAATCTGTTTCTGATTGCAGTGTGAATGTTGTGCATTGAAACCATTGTATTGCTGGTACCTCAAGCTCTCAAATTTTGACTCAGATTTTGTCTTCTTCTTTGGGGGTTCATCACATGCAGTCTGAATTCTAGTCAACTCTGAACTGGAATTACCGATTTACTAAGAAACTTCAATTATTTCCATTCGATCCAAGGTCCCTGGAGATGTCTCCAAGTTATCAATGACACATTCAGTATCCTGATCTGAGTCAGGGAACTTTAAAGTAATCCATTATCAACTTATGACCCACCGCTGTCTTGAGCATGCAAGAATGGATATACATGCAGTCATGTTCAGTATATCAGCGTGAAAGACACATGGAAACCACCGTCAGACATACAAAGAAGAGTCCCTAGAAGAGACTGATGTCCTACTGGGCTAAAAGAATTTCCAGGAAATCAAGATAAGAGCATTTCTTCCTATTAACACTGTCTACCATTGTGAATGATGAAAATGTGGTTTGGCATAATTTCATTCATGCTGCAAGATGGTGGCCATGTAAACAATTGCCTAGAAATGCTTTGTCCAAATCAGTGAATATCATATGATTATTCATTCATCTTGTATTTTGTAATAATGGATATTGTTCATCTAAGTAATTAAATGATTTTGGTAAATCCTCATTGTGACTGATGTTGTTAAAAATTATATTATTTTTTGAAAATACTTACCAGAGTTCTGCATACAAATAAAATGGTGGTAAATCTAACAATGTCAATACTGTAGAAAATTTTCAATGGATCCAGTCTATTTGAGTTCTCTGGATTCACCCAGGAGGATATTCATGATGTGGAAGTAAATTCATACAGAAAGGTAACACCAGATTTTATCTACCTCAAAGAAAATCAAGACAGTATTCCTATCCATGCCAGGAACAACTCATCACTGAAGCAGATGAATGAACCCAGGACTAATTTCCAGCTCTACAAATACTCATAAAGTTAAATGTACTGTATTCCCATCAACAAATACCATTTTATTTCAGGGCAGTGGATGCTTGGCTTGGACTTATAATGGATTTCTTGAACTGTGTTAAGACATAACAACAGATCTAACACCAGCACTGTGTCACCAGAGCCATCCTCAATTTGGCCCATAACCTCCACTCTTATCTGTGCCGGTCAAGCAAAGCCATAAAAACAAACTCCCTTGCTAAAGGAGACACAAGGTACACAGGGCCTAATTACTTAACACCTCCCTTCCCCTGGCCCTGAAAGACCCAGATACACTTCATCAAACTGTAGAAGACAATGCGACTAATCAAGATAATGAAAATCAGGCACAAGCCACATAGTGCCTAAATATATAACACCTCTAACACCTTCCCTCTTCAAGTCCAGGTAGACCCAGATTTACTTCATCAAAGTGTAGAAGACAATGAAACTATTCATAATGAGACTTCTTTCAAACACAATGCAAGTCACTGTTCACAGTGCCATGGAAAATTATGTTCTAAGTGACTTGATAGTTATGATCAGTGATCTTAATCTATATGTGCATGTGTATGTGTGTATATATATATACATGTATATATATATATATATATATATATATATATATATATATATATATATATATATATATATATATATATATATATATATATATATATATATATATATACACACACACATATATATATATCAGCGTGAAAGACACATGGAAACCACCGTCAGACATACATATATACATATGTACATATATATATATATATAGTTTCAAGGCAATCCTGAAAGTAGTTTAGGAGGAGTAGCAGTAACAAACTTGTGCCAATGGATGGATGGGCATCAGATGACAGATCAGTACCCTTTACATTTAGGACCAAGTAGACATGATAAGGAGTCATTTTGTGAAAATCAAATGTTGATATGCCCATCATTCTGGAGATGTAGCAATAACAAGATTGTCAAGATGCCTGCCACAGTAGCCATGTTGGACATAAGATCCACCCCATTTTCATTCAGGACCAACTAGACATCATAAGAAGTCTTTTAGTGAAAACCCCAAGTCAATATAACTTTCTGTTGAGGAGGAGTAGTGATGATAAGATTTTAAAGATGACTGCCATGGTGGCCATAATGGACTTCAGATTGGCACCATTTTCATTTAGGACCAAGTGGACATCATAAGAAGTCTTTTAGTGAAAACCCCATGTTGATATGACCATACATTGAGGAGGAGTAGTGATAACAAGATTTTCAAGGTGGCTGCCATGGCGGCAATATTGAACTTCAGATCTGCACCATTTTCATTTAGGACCAACCAGGCATCATAAGTAGTCTTTCTGTGAAAACCCGATGTTAATATGATGATCTATTTGAGAGGAGTAGCGATAACAAGATTTTCAAGATGGCCACTGTGCTAGCCATTTTGGATGTCTGAGCAGCACTGTTTTTATCTAGGACCAACTAGACCATGGGATGAATGTGTGTGTAAAGTTTCATGGTAATCCTCCAAGTAGTTTAGAAGGAGTAGTGATAACAAACTTGTGCTAACAGATGGACGGATGACAGATAACAGACCATCCTATAAACTTTCTGGTCTATGACCAGTAGAACTAAAAATACTTTGGTGACCAATACTAAAGTAGACAACCTTCCCCATACACACATGAATAGTTAGCAGTTAACTAGCAGCCACCTAGCTTTTAACTAGCTGCTTACAAAAAGGTGAGTGAAATCAGCTGAGCGCTTTTGGTGAACTAGAAGAATCTCTCTATCAATTTTGCTTAACTCTCTGCTTTCCCTCCCTTATATGGCATCCCAACTAGTTGCTAGCTGAAAGTATACTTAACAATTTATCATAGTGAACAAAAGTTGAGAATAAAACTTAAAGCAAACATCATTTTATTTTTAGCAGGAATTTGAGAATCAAGACATATCACATGACATTGTTCTATCTTCTGATTAGTTAAAACTTTTGATGCAATTTTAGAACTTAGTTTCAGTCATTTTTAAGGTGCTTCCATTTGTACATGACAAAGCCTGATCAGAATGGCATATTATAGTGGAATTTAGGGACATGCAGGTGACATCAGTAATGTAGCTGGCAATTTTAACTTGACAAGTGTCATAGTTATTAGCATGGGGAGTCCTTTTAATAATGCAGCTAAAATAGTATTTTCTCAGACAAAACCATCTCTCTCTCATAAATTATACTCTTTACTATAATTGTAAATATAATTTATTGTTGTGACCAGACTGTTATTGCCTGTACTGTTCAAGGCTTGTGTAACGGATTAATTCTTCTAATGGAAATGGCATCATTTAAAAACTTTAGGGATGAACAAGTGGACAGTATTTCAGAGTGTGTGTTTGTGTACAGAGAGAGAGAGAGAGAGAGAGAGAGAGAGAGAGAGAGAGAGAGAGAGAGAGAGAGAGAGAGAGAGAGAGAGAGAGAGAAAGAGAGAGAGAGAGCAGATGTTGTCAAGATGCAACATATATAAAACTCTTTTTCTAACAATTTAATTAATAGCTGAAATTGGGGGTGGGGGTGGTTACAGATGTTTGGAACCATCACAGCTGGCAGCTAGTTGAGTACTAGTTAACTGTTAGCCGAGTGCTAGTAATGACCATCAGTTGAGTGCTACTTCAGCACCACCAAGTGGAGTCAGCAAGGTGGGCTATTTATAGACCTATTGAGAAGCTGGTTGACCTTTACTTTCTGTAAATGGGAGATGAGCACTAACTAATTTGCATGTGATAATTTTACCTTAGAGTGGATCAGTAAGCATTAGCTAGTGGAAGGCAGTAAGTATACATTTTTTGTATGGTGGAGAAAAACATGGCCAGACTCTGATCTGTTTCTTTGCACATCAGAGATTTTTACTTGCAGGAGTTCAGGTTTCATTGCGCCGGTTGTCATGCATAGCTTATAATAAATTGCGTGACAGACTGTAAATTTTGCCTGATTAGCACACCTGCATGGCTTGGTAGCATTCATTAGAACACCTGCATGGCTTGGTAGCATGAATGCATTGTGGCTCTTCCCTCCATTAGTCAACTCTTCCGACATGCAGGAGAGAACACTGGGCCTCTTCTACATCAAAGAGCCCACAGGGCTTTGGAGGAAAAAAAAAGGTTGTTCTGTTTGAAAGACTTGCATGCCAATAGCAGTAATATTCACAAGAGGTATTTGCAAAATGTCCCAAAGCATTCCAAGCCTAAAGTGAAACTACAGGAACACATTTGGCAGAAGAATATAAAAACATACAGTGTCTTAAATTTTAAAGTGTTCCATGTGAAGTTGCATGTGTCAAGAAAGAAATGAGGTAGATAAGCAAGAATCAGTGACATTGTGGAGAATAAAGAATCACAGAGTTGCAATCAAAGGGTTATACCAAACACAGAGGTGGTAGGCCCCACAGAACCCTTGGCCAGTGACAATAAATTTAGAATCACCACATACACAGTAAGTAGGTATATTTTAGGCCATATACAGAGCTTAAAAAAATTGGATAGCCTGACGCTTGTGACTCCTCTCAATCAAGTTCAGATTCCTCCTATATTCTAAGTGAGTTGCCCATCAGGCCAAAAAAAACAGTGATCTTTAATTTGCCGGAAAGAGAATGTGGGATGGCATCGCCCTGAAAGATGCCAAGTGTGTCCATCAGTTTTCTGAAGTGCCAAGGTTGATGATGCCAGCTTACTGCCTGCACGGCTGGGCAGTTCAAAGTTGGAGAGAGCCATTACCAGCGCCCCAGCAGGTACAAGACCTGCCCTTGTGCTGACGAATTGTGGCATTTTCATTTTGAAGTTCTTGAAAGACACTGGAAATGTATTAATATTCAGCCCCCGCCAAGGATGACATTTGTAGGTCCCCCCATCTTATGAAGATGGTCTGCTTAATTGTACTGAAAGCTATAAACTTTGTGTGCAAAGAAAAGCATATGACCTATGACTGGCGAACAGTTCTATTTATCTTCTCCGTATTTCACTGGTTACCTATATTTAGTGTTCACTTGTGCTGCATGAATAGTTACGAGCTGTCCCTTGCTCATGCTGATTTGGTAATGCATCACTGTTTAAATATGATTGTTTGACAATTAGGCTAAGCTAGGGGATTAGAGACTTATAGAAAATTATAAAAGCCTCCAATATGTCTTTCACCCTAAAGGAACTGCAATAACTACATTGTATTTTAATCCATTTAGTTCAAAGATTTGGTAGCCATTGATTCTATTGATATATGGAGTGAGTGTTTTCTGAAATTGTGACAAATCCAAAGTACTGTGACATGAACTATTTTTAAAACTTTAAGCTACTGTTTTTACTGATTGATATAAAAGAAAAGACCAATGCCTCTTTTACTTCTTTTTTTCAACTTTGATCAAGAAACATGGAGATTTTTGCAGCATTCAGAAAACTAAACAACTCCAATGTCCCCTAATACTCTTCCCAACAGATCATGATGAAATACAACTAGACATGATGAAATATACTGACTGTATATTGACCTGAAGGCAAAGTTTAAGACAGTCAGAGATCACAGAGGTGTATGCCACAATTATTCAGAATTCCAAACCTAAACATGCAGAACTTAGAAAATTACTGGAAATCACATTAGTTGTGAGCCCCTCTACAGCTGAATGTGAATGAGAGTTTAGTCTCATGAACATTATCACAAATATAAGAGACAGACCATTTAATTTTTCGGTGGTGGGGGGGGGGGCTGAGTTTTCTTTCTAGCTTGGATACTTTAAATCAAGATAATTTTTTTCCAAGTAATATGATGGATAAAATTTGTTGCTTTTTTATACATATCAGAGCAAGAGTAAATTCCGAAGCTATAAGGAAGCTATAAGGAGGATGGAATTTTTTTCAAAAAAGCCTAAAAAGCAGGACGTGATTCAAATGCTGATGAACATCTACTCTATATGGAAAATACTGCAAGAGAAATTGGACACTAGCTGATGTTAGGAATTGGAAGGAAACATTGTTTTAAGTTAAATGGAATCAAAATTTGAGGAAATAAAGTGTTATTTGAAAACACTAAGTTATTTTCTGAAGTACACTTTTTTGAGAGGCAAATACACAGAGAATTAGTTTACAGCATTTTAAATTTTTTTTATTTAAAGTATATTAGTTTTAACATTGTGCCAAAATAATAGCAACAAAATATGTTCATTTTAGGGAAGTGGATTTTGAGTGAAACCACTTGCCCATGGCCCGTGTGTGAAAAATTATTTTTCTTGAACACTGACATGTGAAACAAAAAGTAGTTGTCTATTTAGGCTGTCTGGGCTGAGCAAATGTATTTGCCATCCACTTGTCCATAACAAGTGGTTTCAGAAAATTCACTTGTCCCACCAATCTTTTCACTTGTCCCCAAATTTTAATCACTTGTCAAGATTTGATGAGATGCATGCACTTTAATCCATGGAAAGAACAAAGGAAAAAATGTACATAATATTTATTTCTTAAAAGAATTAAATTTTTCAAAAATATAGGTCGATTATATACATTTTGTTACATCCAAAGTTTTCAGTTTTCCACTGTCTATGTATCATATATGCACTATTTTTTGCTCCGATACGGTAGCATCAGTACTTCCATCATCAAGAATGGAAAGGAATTTACTGGAATTCAGCCTTTTCCTAACTTCTTCTCTCAAGACTTGATCAACTGATAGAATGAAGTCTCTTACCCTGAATCTGTCTTATAATTAGCACCAAATTCAACAGTGTTCTTCTCCTGGAGTGAACACTGAATTTTTAGATCAGAAAATGGTCTTCCATAACGGCTAGATTGTATCCTGTGTTACAGAGAGCTCTCATTTTTATTCCATTTCAGTCTCATTTAGCTCTGAAAGGGCCTTTCCTAGTGTAGTGTCAGCAACTATAAACTCGGAGATTTTCTGCGCATGCTAGCTAGTGTCGTGCATATAATGTGCTGCACAGGCCTTGTGAGGTTCCTTATTAACTTCCTTGTGAAAATAATTTAGTAAACTCATTTTATCCACATAGTAAATGTCACCTTGCTTGACCACTACTTCTAAAGCGATCATAATATACATTTTGTCCTTTAAATATAAACAGAGATGGCTCTTTAATTAGCATAATTGTTCTGCTTCAAAAGCAATATCTGTTGTGAAAGTTAATCCTCTGTACAATCAATTAAAAATTAAAGAATCATCACTGCCATTTAATCAGTTCATAAAGGGAACTGACACTAATATTGGTAAAGTGCCTTTTATTCATTTAATTGGATTCACTTGCTGGATTGAAATCAAAGAGTGAGTCGTTCATCAGGATCTGGTTTGCACAACAGAATGAAGCTAAAACACTGCTAATTAATCATACTGGCTTTGATTTGTTTCATGTGTTTTGATTGGCCAATAATTTTGGTCGCTTACCCCAATATGCAGTCAAGTGGTAATACAATGTGTGCAGATGTGATATGGGATGTAAATAAATACATGGAGAGGGGTAGAATCAAGCATTCAGTATGCCTGGAGGACATGAATGGCCAGATAAAGGTAGATAAAGTGATTATGACATGAAAATAAACACTTTCCAACTTTTTTTAAAAAGGAAGAAAGTACTTGTCCCAGACTAGTGACTTGGAAAATTTTACTTGCCCAACTTGGAAAATGAATATCCCGGGTCAACGGACTATAGGATTTGCTCAGTCCTGGCTGTGGTAATGTATAGACAGAGAGTAGGAATATATGTACATAACATGATTTTAACAAATGATTTTAACATGCATCAATATTGCCTATGTGTTGAAAATGTGAATTTGGTGATAAATCGTGCATTAATTACCATCTTGCTTTGTGCATAACCCAAACTCAACTGCAAATACTGAAGGCTCAGCTCTATTTTCATATAAATCAGGCATACTAGGGCAAATACCAACGACTCTGCAGATCAGGGCTTATGCTATTCATCCTACATGTGGCTCCATGTGAACTGAGTGGATCGTGTGGTGCTGGAGCATTGTGTGACCGAATGTGAACTGAATGGATCCTCTTGTGCTGGAGCATAGTGTGACCAAAGATATGGGTCTACAGTGTTTGTAGTCTACTGTAGTATTACATGGATAAATACAATAAGAATGTACATTGAAAAATTAATTGACAGCGATATTTTACCATTCCAGATATTGTACATTATGACATCATATTCTGGAGCCTATAGCAGATGCTGTCTGTTGTAAAGTTTCATCCAAAATTTGAAAGATAACTGAAATGCATTCATAAACCAGTGTAAACATGGGTAAAGAAGATTTCTAAATTGTCAAATAAGGCCTCTCCACACAAAATATGCAGTTCTGGTAACCCGATCTACCCTATTTTAATGGCTCTGACCCTATAACTTTTTATTACATATGCAGAAATAAAAAATCAGTACCGACTGTGCCCTATTTATCACCTTTGAACCAGTACCTTTATACTGAAAATATGAACACAATCTGGATAAAAAAGGTAGTTAAATATTAGTACGAAAATTTCCTACCGTATTTTGTATCACTCTGTTCACAGAAACACGCACTTTTCCTATGGTATGTATGTCACCTATCAACAAGTCAAGAGCATTGAATTCATCAGTCACAAAATTCCACTTTTTGCAACAAGTCAAGATCATTGAATTCATCAGTCACAAAATTCCACTTTTTGCAACAAGTCAAGAGCATTGAATTCATCAGTCACAAAATTCCACTTTTTGATAGACTACAACTTCACGTAATTTCACCCAGTTACATCACACCATCTTAGGGTAAAATTTTCTTTATGGAATATCAAATGTACAGAAATGTATTTATCACAATAACAACAAACATGATCATTCTTAAGTATGCCGACTCATTTTGCAGTTTCTTAAATTAGGTCAAGCCAAATTTGTTAAGCTGTAAAGCCACACACAATTAGTAAGCAAGTAAATATTTAGAAAATTTCAGTAGAAACAAATGTATATGTGCAGATGGGGCAAAGAATTGCTCTTGACAATTTAAATCAGCCATATGAGGTTATCAATCGAACTAGGCACTACTGCCTGATGAGATATCAAACTGTGGCTGAAAAACAAATGCTACTCCCCTTTGTGACCAAGACAACTGGTTTTGTACTGTGTGAGATTTAAAAAAAAAAAAGATAGATGAGAACCAATCAGTTTCAAAATATCTATAAACAAACTTTTTCAAAATATTGGCTAGCTTGAGCAGCATGTTTCCATCAATGAATGTCCACAAAATTTGAAAACCTGGTTTAAACCGAAGTGAATTGGTGATCAGTTTCAGTGTTGTGAAATTCCTGCTGTTATAGGTTATTTAGCTAATATGTATAACTGCATGATAACATATAATATTAGACTGGATTGGAGCCCAAAGCCATTTTTAAATGGTTGTTTTCAACAGTTGGAGTAGAAAACTCTGTTGTGCTAACATAGACATGTTTCTACTGAGGCATCTATAACTTACCATGTGATAACACTGAGTGCTCCAAGTGGGGTTACTAAGGATGCAGGTGCGAAAGCATAAGCAGCAAAATTTGAAAATTCTCCAGAAACCACTGTTAAAGAAAAATAAAATTCTTTTATTACATTTACTACACGTGTCTGTGTATAACATGATCCCAATTGGCAAAAGTGTCAACCAAGATCTGCCATAGAATAATACCGACAGATAAGTCTACCCTATTTGTGTCTTGTATGATCAGGGCTTGAAATTGATGCTAGCAAGCTAGCATTTTGATAGTTACAGTTCTGATATTGCTAGCTGAAAAAAAATGAACTAGAAGTTTCTTGCTAGTGATATTTTGCATGCAAAATATGAAATATGCAAGTGGACATTGAAAATAACCCAATTTTAGAGAGCTGAGAATATTATAAGCATCAAAATGCTGCTAGTACTGAAAAAAGTTAATTTCCAACCCTGCATAATTTCACATAGAGATTGTATACCATGATCTGCAGGCACATAAATGATATGGCGAATCAGGGTCTATACTATTTAGTTAGGTGCATGTTATTATGCATGGGTAAATAGGAAACAATTCAATTCATGAGTACATTCTGTTCTTAAAATGTAGCTTCAAACATTCTAATAAATCTGAAATTAATATGAAATTAAGATGTCTTTTATCTTCTTAAAGTCTTTTTGTCTGTCACAAATTTTCACATACGTGCAAAATTACCAAGATCCTATCAAAATAGATAGGTATATGTTTATTTTAGGTTTTGTACTTGACACGAGTTCTAATAATTGATTATGGGTGCATTAGTTTAAATCTGAACATGATACTAAGTGACAATAATACTAATATCATGATGTGTGTGCATTTTTTTGTGTATTTGTGTGTGCATAAGTTTGTGTGTACTCACTGAGAACCATTCCTGCCCACCATGGCCACTCTTTCAAATACCCAAGTCCTCCCTCTCCTGTAAAAATTAAATCATGTAACTGTTAATCACAATTTAGAAATACTGTGTACAGAAATCTAGTCAAAATTTTATGGTCATAAGCCACCAGTCATGTCGGATAAATAAAAAAGAGGTAAAAAACAACTTGTTTCTATACATCTAGCTTGCTATCTTAGCTAGCTGCCAACCTTCCAGACAGTGGTGGAGGTTTTTTTTACTCAATGAAAAGGCACACTGCCAAAGGCACCAACCATTTAAATTTCATGGGGGTGAGAGGTGGAAGGGCCTGTTTTTTTTTATTCAAACAATGTCCTGCCCCCAAAAAAGCATGAATATAATTCTCTTGCTCTGATTTGTAGAAAAAAAGGACCTTATTCTATCCATAATTTGGATGAAGAAAAAAAAATGTCTTGTAATAACAAAAAAAAAAATATATCATGTTCATAAAGAAATTTCCAGCCCTCCCCTGCAAAATTAAATGATCGGTACCTAAGCAATGTTGTACAATTGAGAACAAGTCATCTACCATTCTCAACTTCAAGGTCAAGCCTACCTGATAGCTACCTTTTGGACCTTGCCCATTTACAAAACAACGATTGACCGAGAAGCTGCAAATGCACCAAACTATTTTTTCATTTGCAATTTCTTGTTCAATCCTACGGTCAATCCAAATGTAGAAATAACTGAGGTGGTCTGAATAAATTGTAGTTTCTTTTTTGCAAAGGGATTTCCAGTGAACAATAAGTATGATTTTTCTGCAAATTAGTATGCTGACATATGCCGGAGGTATATTTTTATTTCACAGAAATAGCCGAGGTGGTCTGAATGAGTCATCTTCTAACTAGTCCTACAAGCCTGTAGAAGATAACTGGAAATTCAATTGTGGATCAAATAAGTGAAAATACCTGTTTTCTTTAAGGAATTTAATACACCTGCAAACAAAATTAGCTGGCTGTCCTTGACATTAATGATATTCCACTAACCTGAAATCTCTGATTTTGCCAATGAAGCTCTAAAACCCAAATCATCAGTAGTCCATCAAAGCAATGAAAATTTCTGCTGGTTGCTATCATAACAGTTAACAAGTGGTTTTGTGTCAAATGTATCAAATAAAACGGGAGATGCCATTCCCTTTCATGGTCAGTTGATTGTTTTACTGTGTTAATTGAATACCTATCTACATCCTGCACTTGATGAGGTACAATAAAAGCCAGCAGCGGAAATGGACAGGTGTTGTTCCAGGCATCATGTAAAGTAGAGTGAATACTGTCAAAACAGTCTTTGCACCCCAAACATTGATTTCAATACAGATGATAACAAAAGACTGAAGGTATCAGGCTAGTATTGGCCAATTGGAAATGGTTGCATTGGCCAATTGGAAATGGTTGCATAGGCCAATCGGAAATGGTTGCATTGGCCAACTGGAAATGGTTGCATTGGCCAAATGGAAATGGTTGCATTGGCCAATTGGAAATGGTTGCATTGGCCAATCGGAAATGGTTGCATTGGCCAAATCGGAAATGGATGCATTGGCCAATCGAAAATGGTTGCATTGGCCAACTCGACGAATTATCCAGAATTATACTGAACAATGTTGGCAAACATTCAATGCATGGCATGGTGACAATTGGACAGCTGTGGAAGGTTTTCAATGGCACACAACTGCTACCAAAAATCAGAAATTAGATGATGACAAGACAAAAAGCTCTACCGTAAATATTATCAAGAGAAGATAGCAAAAAAGTACCAGAAATACTGGGAAAATGCATATGAATGGCTGAAGTATGACCAAGCTAAGACAGTGATGTTGTGCACTTTCTGCACTGATTATTCGGAAAAATATGAAAGTGTGCTGGGTACTTGATACATTCATGGTTGTATAAACATTCATTCATCATCCCTGGAATAACATTAATTACGGTGCTCCTTTATTCACCAGACATCAAGAATTATAACCCAAGGGATGCCATCAAGCTGTGGCATGCTGCTGGACCAAGAAACAGAAGGCCAGAGACTAAACCTAATGAATCTAGATCTGATGATGAATCAGATACTGAAAATGAATATAAACCTTTAACTTTCAATGAGTCTTGTTTGTGAAATATGATTGTTAATGCGTCGAGTTGATGTTAATGAATAATAAATGTTGAATTATAAATTGAACTGGCTTCTGTTTTGATTTTAGCACGATCAGTGTAATTTAGGCAGGATCAGTAAAACAGTTAGAATCGTGATCCTGTATGTTAGTGAAAAATAATCATAATTTCAAGCCCTGAACTGGTGATCTTAGCATTGTCATATGCTGTTTTATCACCACTCACACAAACACACAATCACAACTACACAGATATAAAAAACCAAGAGTCCTTCCAAGGGACTGACACTTAACTTGATGAAAAGAATCTCTAGGAATTCCAGATAAAACTATTTCTTTTTTAACTGCTGAGTGCTGAAACCATGTGATACTTCTGAGCAGTATGATGAGTTTCAAAGTAACCAATGTGGCAGCTATACTGGATGTAAGATCAGCACCATTTTTTCATTCAGGACAAACTAGACATCATTAGATGTTTTTTGGTAAAAACTTGTGTGAATATGACCATCCCTTCTGGAGGAGTTGCAATAACCAGATATTCAAGATGGCTGCCATGGTGGCCCTACTGGTTGTTGAATTGGCACCATTTTTATTCAGGACCAACTAGACATTTTAAGAAGTCTTTTGATGACAACCCCATGGTGATATGACTTTACATTAAGAAGGAGTAGTGATAAGAATTTCAAGATGGCTGTCATGGTGGTCATATTAGACCTCAGATTGGCACCATTTTCGTTTAGGACCAACTAGACATCATAAGAAATTTGTTCGTGAAAACCCCATGTTGATATGACCATCAATTCAGGAGGAGTAACAAGAACAAGATTTTAAAGATGGCCACTGTGCCAGCCATATTGGATGTCCTAGTGGCACCTTTTTCATTTAGGGCAAACTACACATAAGAAGAAGTCTTCTGGTGAAAACCTCATGTTGATATGACCATTCATTCAGGAGGAAGAGTAATAACATTCTCAAGATGGACAGTGTCTGCCATATTGGATGGTCGAGGGGCAGCATTTTCATTTATGACAAACTAGAGATCATAAGAAGTCTTTCGGTGAAAAGACCCTTCTGAATCCGACAATACACACATGTGATCTATTGCTTACTGAACTAGTGCAAACATATTGCAAACATCAAAACAGTAAAAAAACATTCAAATAATTTTTTGTTACAAAAAAACAGTATGATAAGTCTACAAACTAGAGATGTGATAAAAAGACCCCAAAATCAGTAACCTGCTGCATGAATCAGAAGTGTTGGTAGATCTGTCTCTGTTACATAAGAACATGTCATTTCCATGATGTTTGTATCGACTGAATAACTCCCATATTTCATACAACTCAAAAAAGTTGATCACAATCTGTCGTCGTCTACTGATAATGAAATGTATTCACGTGTCTCTCTTGAAACAAATCACAAAAGATGAGAACTGAGCATCTAGATGAAAAACCAGGAGAAGCGCATGAAATTTACATTGCCCATATACATACATGTGACAGAAAAGACCGGTCGGTCAGGACAGATCAGGAGATTTCCAAAATTTGGTCCGGAGTTTTAACCTCAAAAGAGGGAGGATTTTCATTGACCTGATTTTTAGCATGCAAATGGACAAAAATTATAACTACTGAACAATTTTACATTTTTTTAAAATATTAAAATATGCACATCATCTCATCAAATCAGTCCTTTCATAGTAACTTGTTGCCATTCGTACTCTGCTTATATGTACACAAGCATTTTTGGCATTTCTTAGGAGATCATTGCCTGGATTGTATTGGTGGCAGTCCTCATCATTGTTGATCTTAACACTTAGGAGATGATGTACTGTTACTGGATCGCGGTTTCCTCTGAAGTCAGCCTGAATTTTCCTCAGGATGGAAAATGTCCTTTTCGGTGTCTGCATTGGATTGTGGCAATGTTAGTACAACTCTACTGAGTCCACCAAGAAGTTTAAATTGTTTCGTGCCTGGGATAGATTCAGATTGTTGACTGCCTGCCAGAACTGCTCAAAATTGGTACCGTCTGGATCTAATGTTGTTTTAATGTCAGTAAGATTCTTCACATGAAGCACAAACACATACATTGTACCATCACACCCTTTGTAACTTCAAACCTAATTTGCAGACACCTTTGTTGTCATTATTTTCATCACTATCACCACTCTATAATAATGACAATCAAATCCGGAAAACGATTATCACTTGCTCGTATTAAAGACAAAGACCTCATTCATCCCAGGCATTATGGATTACAATGGCAGTTAGTGACATGTACTCTAGTCGGGTTTATATTTTTGTTTTACAAAGAATTAAATCAATATCAGTGGTGTTTATATCAGTTTTTGCGAAGTGGTCATTCATAGTACTGTCAAACGCATATTTTGTCAAAATATTGTGGTCGCTGGTCACGTTCTGCAGGTGGTCACTCATGACAGTGAGTTTATATCATAAATTATTCATATTATTATTATAATTATTATTTGTTATTATTATTATAACACAATTAAGATTATGATTTCTTATGAAAAATAATATAGTTACTATGCAAGTAGTTTTTGCCCATTTGCATGAGAATTTTGGTGCGATTTCTTAGTCAGGAAACAATATTTTGACTAGATCTGAAGAAATGATCTTCTACCAGAAATGGGAGATTATGTTCAGCTAAAAAGTTGGCAAATAGTGTCTTGGCACATGTAACTTTAGCCACATTTGATGTGAACACAGATTTCAGTGATGGCAAATTTGTTGCCATGGTTACTATGCTTTTATAACATGTGGTTTCTACATTACGCATGATGTCATTCTTGCCACTGTAACAGACTTTAAAATCAGCCTTACAGGAAGAGTGGAATGAATATTCATGTCCCTTTGAACTTGATTGCAACCACTGAAATTCGTGTTTCCATCCATCATTGAATTTCATGTGATATTTCAATTGCTTGGATTTTGGTGTTTTGGCACTGGAGATAATGCATGCTTAGACATCTTGACAAACTTTAAACTCCGAAATCAAACTTACCCATTTTTATGCCACTTGAGCACTTGAGTAATCCAACCATAATCAATTAACATCTTTAATCCTGTCCAAATTATTTTAACATCATACATAGATAGACTCTTATCCATCTTGAAAATTGTAAGCACCAAAGCATACCATACCTTGTGGGGAGAATCAAAGTAATGTTTATTGTTTTATGCTGATTGAGCTCTTTAGTAACCCAACCGTAATCAATTACCGTCTTCAATCCTTTCGGAATTACTTATGCTCACACACAGTATAATCCACCTCAACAAACTTCAAACAATGAAACCAACCGATCCTGCCAACAGGATCAAAGGGTGAAATTAGCAACTAGATTGTCTTTCCCTGCTTGTCACTTTACATTCACGTGATCACAGGCAGTAGTATCGTAAATATACTACACTGGAACCAAAATGTTACAAAATGGAAAAATATCAATTTTTCAACAATAATTTTGTGTATGTGGGAGATTTCAGTGAGTGACTGGAGGAACAGGAGTCACCCCTAAACTCGTGAGGAAAACCCTCCCGTGTGGGAGGTTCACATGTATGCATATAACTGGTAAGATACCGACCATTTAATTTCGTGGTGGGCTGGGGGATGCCTGGGATTTTCTTTCAAGTCTGGACATTTATTTTTTTGTTTACCTCAGGACAGTATTTTTTCAGCTAATATAATGAATGTGATTAGTTGCTTTTCTTTAAACAAAAGATAAGAGCAAGAATAGTGTTTCAAGTTTTATGGGGGCCGCAAATTTTTGTTTAAAAAAAAGCCCAGGCCCCAGATCAATCCCTATGCTTCTGAGATGACCTACCAGCTCTTGTCCCATGTCGTGCTGCAGATCGAAGTAATCCCTTTTTCTTAAAAATGTAGCTGACTCCGCACAATACACTGGACACTATTGCCAGGACGAGACCGATATAAAAATCCTGAGTATACTGTTCTGGTGTCTCCCTCCAGCCACCAATAGTCATCTGTGTGCTGGTTGTTGAAGCATTCCACAGCGTATCGTTTGTAGTGTTCACACCATCCATTGGTGGAGTGGTCATGTTCAAATTTACATGTATTGTAGTGTTCATCTAAAAAGAAAGATTGTGAAAAAATAAATATAAAAATGTGAAATTTAATAAATACATAAATTATCAATATGGAACCTTTTTTAAATGAGGAGGGAAAAGAAAAAAAACCACCAGAAAATCAATGTAAAAGCAATTTCTTACATCCTAGACCATAAAAAAGATGAAGACCAATTCCACCCTAGCTTTAGGGACTGACCATCTAATTTTAATCTAGGTATGGTTTGCAGAAAACAAGAACTTTACTTATCTATCATATTAGTTGAGAAAAAATTATGTCGAGATAAAAGGAAAAAAAAAAATCTTGAAGAATCCCAGCCCCCCCCCCCATCTCATTAAAATAGCAGCATAGCATTTACAGCACAATAAAGGATTAGTGATACTAATTTAGTCATTACACCATGTCTTTTGGCCATAAATTGCAATTAATTCTAACTGCTGGTAGTACTTAGATTACATTATGGTAATTACAAATAGGTAAAAAAAAAGATTTAATAAACTTGCACTTAAACAAACAGTATATTATTTTTTTTGTTTCTAAAACTCCACCAAAAAATGTACAAAGTGCAAAAACATTAAAGTTTTTTGAAACAACCCCTAAAAAACATACAGGTAAGCACATGCACAAATATCTTTTCACTATAGCGGTAGTGTATTCAGACCATACCGAGTAGTGGTCACTGGTGTTACATGGTGAGTAACCTCAACTTAACAACTTAATGATTAAAATGTGCATAATAGACTTGACAAAAAAATTTTGAAGTCTTGGAAGAATAAAAAAAAGATTGTTTGTTCCAGTTGGAGTTTATTCAGTACATTTACCTATTTGTAATTACCATCATATAATCTAGGTATTACTGGCAGTTAAAATTCATTGCAGTTAAATATTTGTAATTACCATCATGTACTCTAGTTATTACCAGCAGTTAAAATTCATTGCAATGTATAGTTTTGTTGTACCTTTTTAAAGTCAAATGACTAAAATACATGTTGTAATGACCAAAGTGGTATGATGAACCTCAATCACAGAACCTATATTTATGGTCATCCAGAGGTTGATGTCCTCAGAAGCTGTGGGGTGGAGGCAGAGGAGAGTGTAGGAACCTATCTCTATTCTTTATCTTTTTCTACTTCTTTATTATTTCTTACAACCAATTTATCTTAATTTGCTCTTTCAATTTCAGTTTTTACAGGTACACCATCCTCAACACTCGTCGGCATCACATGCCTCTTTGGTTCCTCACGTGTTTGACACTTGACCAGGCCATCTCAGGGCGGCTGCTTCGATGTGTATTTTGTCCTTGCGAAAGGCACTTAGCTCCTATTTCCTCTGTATGTTGCAGCCGATAATGTGTATAAAGTGTCGGGGGAAACAAAATTTCAAGCACAATATATGTTCATGACCACAGTTAACTGTTTCATTATACGTCAATAAGCTCCTTTTATAATTTAGTCATCAGCGGTCTATGTATATTTGGTTAAAAATCAGAGATTCTACTGTTGGTTATGTTGGAAGTACGCCCATATAAATAAATAAATTCTTTGAATCTCAAGAAAAGATAACTTAACATCAACAGGAAACATTTCTATCAGTGCCTACATTAGTAATTTGTTTGTTGGCTTTGTCTCTGTATGATGACCCTGTAAAATGTCTGATTTCCCTTAACATAGGGACTGGCCATTTACATACATGCCATATTCCCAGACAGTGTTGGGGGGTTTTTGAGACTCAAAAAGTGTGTTTTGGGGTCCAAAGGAGGTCAGTGCATGTGACCCCGACCCCCCCAAAAACGTCATCCAAATGAGAATAAGCTATCTTTTCAAATCCGCCTATAGCAAATGACTGGAAATTCAAATCTGAATAAAAGAAAATACCATCTGTTTTCTCTGAAGCATTTAATTTACTTACAAACAAAAAAATGGTAGACTTAGCATTGTCAAATAATATCACCTGCATAGGGTCTGTAAAATGATCTGCTACTGAAAACGGCAGATTGTGCTCAGCAACAAAATTGCCGAAAAGTACTTCAGCTCTAGTTACATTAGTAATTTGTTTGTTGGCTTTGTCTCTGTATGACGACGCTGTAAAATGTTAAATTTCCCTTAACATAGGGACTGGCCATTTAATGGGGGAGGGGGAAAGCAGGGATTTTCATTCGAAGCATAATTTTTTTTTCTTCGTTTACCTGATCATATAGTTTTTCAGCTGAAAGGGTGGATATAATATGTTGTTTTCCCATAAAATATCAGAGCTAGAACATTTTGTTCAAGAGATATGTGTCGCATATTTAAAAAAAAAATCCTTGCCATTACCACCCCTCCCAAAAAATGAAATGGTTGATCCGTTGTACACTACTGAATAACTGGTTTATTTATCTGATCTTTCCAATGTTCTAACTAATACGTATCCATGGCAACCTTGTACTCCTCACAAATCAATTTACGACCATTGAAACTTAAAACTGTCTCATAATGACCTTATTAAAATGGGTTTCCAGATTAGAAGCAAAACTGCAAGCATATCTTCAAGGACTTCAAGGATATCTATGAACATTTTCAATTAACATGTAATGTGGGATGGGCAAGGTATTGTAATATTTATCTAAATAATATGCCCGCACGGTCTATTGAATAATATTTATAACTCAGTCTGACACCTCTGTGATACTATACAGCGGCTTTAGCAAAAATCATTTTACTTGCCAAATGTGTTTTAGTTGTCACTCATTTTAGTAAGGTGATAAGGTTCTTCATACCATATGAGTCATTTACAACATGTATTTTGATCATATGATTTCAACGGAGTGCAAAACAAATATGCATTGCAAGGAATTCTAACTGCTCTTAGCATCTACATAACAGTATTGTAATTACAAATAGATACAATTATTAATAAACTCACTCTAGAACAATCTATATTTTTATTGTTATCTTTTAACACTTGACCAAAAATTTAGCCCAAGTCAAAACATTTCAAAATTATTTTTAAACAACCCCTATAAAATGTACAGATAGCACATGCACAAATGTCTATACACGTCTTTGGAAAGGTAGTCACGCCAAGTTGAGTAGTGGTCACTGATGATACATTTGAATGGCCTCAACTTCACAACTACATGTTTAAAGGGTCAATTCAAAAGTGCCTATTATTGTTTTGGAGTTTTTTGTGAAATTTTTTTAGAAAAAAATGTTATTTTGATTGTTTGTTCTAGCTGGTGTTTATTACATATATAAACCTATTTGTAAATACCATTATGTAATCTAGGTCCTACTAGCAGTTAAACTTCATTGCAGTGTATATTTTTTGTTGTACATACTTGAAATCATATGGTCAAATTACATGGTGTAATGACCAATGTATAGTTTTTGTTGTACATATGTGAAATCATATGGTCAAACTACATGTTGTGATGACCAAAGGTTTTGCTGAGCTCACTTGAGGATATATGACTAAAATAGGTTATAATGACCAAAGTGGTATGATGAACCTTAATACAGGTGTCACTGCATGACTGAGTTCTTCAGTGAATTTCATCGTAAAATTGTTACACTGAAACACTTTTTCATTAAACTTCACGTTCATGAGAGGCCTGAGGGTTTCATCTCTTCTTTTGAACATGTATGTGTGTGAGTTATGATGGAATACACTGAGTAAGTTTTAATGTAGCTTCTTATCTCCAGTCTTGTTGTCACTGAACATGTTAGAAAATAAGCTGACAAGATATTATCCTCCAATGTTAAACATACAATAAAATCTACCTTAACAGACAGCTCCATTTAAAGAATGTTAAACATACAATAAAATCTACCTTAACAGACAGCTCCATTTAAAGAATATCTGCTCATGAAGGACACCCTATTTTTCCGTCTGCTATTTAATCTCTATATGAATTATACCTATTTATAAAATTCTGTAATCCATCAAATGTCCAATATAGTCAGCTTTTACTGCATATCATATAGTAAGACTGAAAATAATACCATACAATAAGACTAGCTGTAATACTTACCTGGCCGCATAAAAACCTATGGAGTGTCATGTGAGTTTTTATGCTTGTAATATTGATTCCATTATTTTAATGGGGATATCTCAATTTAAAATAAAGATATATGTATTTTAATAAAAAACATCTATATTTTAAAAAGATATCTTTATTCAAAATAGAAATATCTTTATTTATTGTTAAAACAGGTATCTCATTTTCAAATGCAGATATTATTTTAAAACATAACAGTAGTAAAATATGAATGAACTCTGTTCTTATATTAATTTAGACATCTCTTTGAAATAAAGATATCTCATAAATAATAGATATCTCTATTAAAATAAAGATATCTCTAAGACAAAACAGAGATATCTCTCTTATATATATATATATATATATATATATATATATATATATATATATATATATATGTGTGTGTGTGTGTGTGTGTTAAAAACAAAATATCTATGTTTAAATATATATTTACATTACAAAGGTATTAACCCAAATGGCGTGCCATACAAACCCTCTGCTGATTCATTGGATATTAACCCAAATGGCTTGCCATACAAACCCTCTGCTGACTCACTGCGTATTTTTTTTTTTTTTTTCGTTTTTCAAATGACCTACTTCCCAATAATATGACATTAAAATAGGCGGATTTTTTTAAATAAAAAAGTCCCTTGTAGGAATGTTGTATAGTCTCATATTTCAATACTGTTATAATATTACCGGTGCTTCTTATTTTAGTGTACTCCTTTCTAATCTCCTTTTGACGAAAGCTGACACCATAAAGGTTGTTTTGAGACACTCGTTTGAAAATAAAATTTTCATCTAAGGCCAACTAACGATATCCAGGTACCTGCGAGAGTTGTTATCATGACAATCTGGTGTAAATGAACTTCGACATGTATGTCACTTATCTTGATAAGCGCAATGGTATACTAAGTACAGACTACAAAATAGTTTACATTTTTATGATGAGAAATAATTCTCCAAATTAACATTAACAGGTAATAAGTATGTTCTTCTGAGACTTCGTTTTAAGTATAGTTGTAAAAAAAAAGTTCTTGACTTACCTCGACACTGTAACTTTTCACCATTCAAGACGATGTATTTTAACTCTTCTGAGCCACATACTATACCTGCCTACCCTGCTTGGTGACATTTCGTCACACCTTATTATAATACTTTGGGCATTACTCTACAAAGAGTAGGTTGAAAGGTATTACTAAGACTCTGTCAATAGTGCGGCCCACGAAGGATTGGTCATTAGCTCACATTGGGACTAAAATTAAATCTGCTCACGTGCAATTCTTTCAAATGTATATCCCCGCTTACCTGTGCGACTACGGTGTTAATTACCAATCATGGATACCTGTTTTTCGTAAAGGCCCTTGAAATATAAACTGGGTCATTTCAAACATGCTTTGTTTAGGCGCATAGGGATAACGTTGGCTAGCTGCCTAAATCAAATTATAGGCATTGCTTAAATCAGTGGCGTAGCAACCGCCCAAGAAACCCAGCAGGGGTGGGGGCCCAAAATTCCCATCAAACAACTTTATTGGGGGTCCCAGAATTACGTTTTACACGGTAGGGAGACCGGAATTTCTTGCTACTCCACTGGCTTAAATACTCACTAAAACAAACAACTAGTTTGACAAAAGCAAGTACACAACAAAGTGATCTGTCTCAGCTATGAATAGTAGATTTCAGGACCTAAAAAATCCATTAAATCTAAAAACGAAAGTGCGTTCGGTTATAGGTACATGTATACACCAAGTGCCAGCCAAATAGCCCCCCCCCCCCCAAAATGAATCACACTTGTCAGGTAAAGGATAAGTGCTTTAATACGGATTATTGTTTCCGTACTGCAGAGATAGTAACAAAGTAATATGTTGTTTGTTTCTGTGTTGTTTTTAATCTTATATCTTTCATCATCAGGAATTTTCGGTCTTTTTACTTTTACTGGAATAATGTCCATTCGCAGTCCGACTTTTACATGAGCAAGTACCACAATAAAATTAAACTACTGTAACTGTTTTGTCCACATAGAATCGGGGTGGGATGGAAATAGTAATTTCGAAGCCAATAGTTAGATAAAAAGAGGATTAAATGAAATAATAATAACAATAACAACACCCACAAGATGAATAACTTTATGACTGGCTTTATTGGATTTAAATTTACATGTTAAATTCATACCGTAGTTACATTTTTCTTATACAAGAAGGATTCAAAGTATTCAGAGACACTCGAGGGTCATACATTTTTCAAAAGTTTTTTTACCCATATTTTCTTACATGGCTCATTTTATGTTAAAAAATATCAAAAATGTGTCAGTATTATGTTTCTTTAGATAGTACAAGATTTCATTTATTCATTTCAAGATTGCAGTTATAGTGTAACTGAATTGACAATAGTACAATTGAATTGACAATAGTATCAATATCTTATTACACATTGTTGGATTTGGTTTGAACAGAACTTCAAGGCTCCTCTTTTATCAATCCTTTTCTGTATTCACCAAGTTTTCATTATATAGTAAAGTCTAAGCGTATTCTCGAGCATTTTTCTCCTCCTCGTCTGCAGTTATAGACCCTACGAGTGTTTGCAGTTATAGACCCTACGAGTGTTTGCAGTTATAGACCCTACGAGTGTTTGCAGTTATAGACCCTACGAGTGTTTGCAGTTATAGACCCTACGAGTGTTTGCAGTTATAGACCCTACGAGTGTTTGCAGTTATAGACCCTACGAGTGTTTGCAGTTATAGACCCTACGAGTGTTTGCAGTTATAGACCCTACGAGTGTTTGCAGTTATAGACCCTACGAGTGTTTGCAGTTATAGACCCTACGAGTGTTTGCAGTTATAGACCCTACGAGTGTTTGCAGTTATAGACCCTACGAGTGTTTGCAGTTATAGACCCTACGAGTGTTTGCAGTTATAGACCCTACGAGTGTTTGCAGTTATAGACCCTACGAGTGTTTGCAGTTATAGACCCTACGAGTGTTTGCAGTTATAGACCCTACGAGTGTTTGCAGTTATAGACCCTACGAGTGTTTGCAGTTATAGACCCTACGAGTGTTTGCAGTTATAGACCCTACGAGTGTTTGCAGTTATAGACCCTACGAGTGTTTGCAGTTATAGACCCTACGAGTGTTTGCAGTTATAGACCCTACGAGTGTTTGCAGTTATAGACCCTACGAGTGTTTGCAGTTATAGACCCTACGAGTGTTTGCAGTTATAGACCCTACGAGTGTTTGCAGTTATAGACCCTACGAGTGTTTGCAGTTATAGACCCTACGAGTGTTTGCAGTTATAGACCCTACGAGTGTTTGCAGTTATAGACCCTACGAGTGTTTGCAGTTATAGACCCTACGAGTGTTTGCAGTTATAGACCCTACGAGTGTTTGCAGTTTGCATGGAATGCTTCAATATCATAGGATTGACTTCGAATATTTATATTTACATCGTTAAGGAAACACGATCAGTCCTAATGTCTACTTTAAAAAGATCGACCTTTTTGTAACGCCCACCTGTAAAAACTTTACGTCATAACCATTATTTTCCAAAAGAGGCCATAGTATTATCAGATAAGTTGAGCCAGCCTTGTTCAAACATAAATATTTTCACTAGGTGGTGGAGTGGGGGAAAGACAATAAAATTGGGGTCCGGTTGAGATTTATCTGTATGGTTATCAAGGGGTTGTGCAACACATTCAAAGGGTCAGATTAGTTGTGCCTAAGAAATGATCTGGGCTTACAAAGACCTTTAGGTGATGCATTCATTTAGAACAACAAGTTGTTCTCCGCCTTTTTTTTTCTGACATGACTGACTGGTAGTCATGTCAGAAAAAGGCTTAGAACAACTTGTTGGTCTAGCATTCATTATATTGTTGTATTGCTTGTATATAGTACATCAATACGGGAACTATGTAATTTCAGATAACATCGTTATTACGACAAATTCGTTCATTTCTTGCCATCTGTTTATTTGTTCTGTTTGCCTTCAATGTATTTAATCGACAGACAAACAAACTGATCATGGGATAACACCTGGGAAAACGGTAACAGTGCATGTTATGCTTCCAACGTATATATTCGCATGCTCATAAATATCTGTGTAATGTTTATGACCGTTAACGAAATATCCTAAAGTTTTGTGATGATGATGATGAAAGTAGTATTAGTGGTTTTAGTGGTGGTGTTTCTAGTGGTATTGGTGAAATAGGAGAGAATAACAGTTTACAGTGCAAAGAATTTAAAGTTTACGATCTTTTAGTGAAGTGATAGATGAGCTAACGCATTTTACTGAAACCTCTGCCACCTGTCTGGGTCTTATTCTGGTTAGTAACCCGAACTCGATTATCTCTTGCGAAACAGAGGACAACTTTTTCCCCAAATAATATTTGTTTCAATGTAACGTGTTTACTTTATTTAATTTCGATAAATGCAATGCATGTACCTTCAGGAGCTGTATCTGGGAGTGTAGTAATTTACATAAATAATAATATTTATATTAATAACAAAATCGATAACTATAATGTTAACATTATTAAAGTACTTCATGACGCCGCTGCAATTCCTATCCCTTCGCTAATTGTAACAATTTGGTCAAAAGACCCCCGTTGGTTAACCACATCAATTTGTAGACTAATCTAACGCCCAGATCTCGTAAGCCCAAAACTCTCGAAGGAATCAGCTGACCAGATTTGTGGTGCCCCCCCCCCCCCCTTTACCTGTTGAACTATTCAATAAATACGGCTAAATTTCCCACTCGGTGGAAACTGGTCAATGTAACACCCGTGTATAATAAAAATGATATAAGTGATATAAAGAATTATAGACCAATATCCTTACTTAGCTGCTGCAAACAGTGGCGGCGCGACTGGGGGATCGGTCGGGGGAGGGTAATTGCCCCTGGGCGCCAGGCGAGTGGGGGGGGGGGCGCCGTCGGGAGTTATGTTTTTAGCTGTAGCCGGGGTGTAGATGGGGGTTGGAGATTGGAGGTTAGCAACTGACATAAAAAACTGCTCTCTGTGGCAAAGTAGGGACGCCACTAAGAACAATGCCCCCGGGCGCCTCGGTATGGGCGCCACTAAAGAACATTGCCCCCGGGCACCTCAAACCCTCAAGCCGCCACTGACTGCAAAGGTGTTTGAAAGGAGTGTGCACAAACACCTTCTAGAGTTCTTCTTATCTAATCATATTATCTCCCTCTTTCGATCTGTGTTTTCTATCCGGTGACGCGACCGTCAATCAATTGTTACTTAATTGACAAAAATACTTTTTGCAAAGCTTTAGACGAGAGCAAAGAGGTTTAGGATTATCTTCTGCGACATCAGTAAAGCATTTGGACTTCTTCATAAACTACGTAGGGTGGGAGTTTCCGGAAGACTTTAAGGCTAGTTTACAAATTATCTTCAAAATTGAACACAAAGAGTGATCATTCGTGGCAGACAGTCTGACTTGAGATACATAGGCGGGTGCTCCTCGAGGGTCAATATTATGATCCCTTTTATTTCTAGTTAACATAATAATAATAATAATAATAATAATAATAATAATAATGATGTACTAAGTACAGCGCTTACTCTTTAAAAGCTCTAAGCGCTTTAAAATAAAAGTTAACACACAAGGACATATATATGGACAAGATTACAAACAAAAAAAAAATAATAAAAAAATTAAATTAATAAAAAAAAAAAAACCCACCGTGAAATTACAAACAAAAGCATGCTGAAAATAATTAAGGGTACGCAAACATTGTTAAGTCTTAAAGTCTGTTCTTGCAGTCTCAATTGGTGAGTTTAAGAGCACTCTTGAATGAGATCACAGTGTCATTGTCTAAGTTCAAGAGGCAATTCGTTCCAGGTAGCTGGGCCCTGGTACCAAAAAGAACGTTGTCCATGAGACTTTGTTTTGATAGTTGGAATAATGAGAATACGGGGGTCAGAAGAGGAGCGTAGGTATCTAGAAGGGGTGTACACATGGGTGTTGTCAGACAGGTATTTTGGCCTGGAGGCAATCAACGAAATGCAGCATCGCGAACAGATTTTGTGTTTTATTCTGGAGCGAACAGGTAGCCAGTGGAGGGTACAGAACAGGGAGGATGAGTGCTCAGTTCTTGGTACACTAAGGACGATCAGAGAAGCTGTATTTTGAACTTGAAGTTTCTGTAGCTGATAATGAGACGAACCAGATAGAAGAGAATTACAATAGTCAAGTCTAGAAAGTATTAAGGAACACACAAGTGTTTTAGTGGCATCAACAGAAAGAAAATTGCGAATGGAGCTGTAATGTTGGTGTAATGAGAGAGTACTGTCCAGAGTGACAGCTAGGTTTCGTACTGATTGTGTGAATTTAATGTTGGTGTTGCTGATACTTATTGTTTTCAGGTAAAGGAATGGAATGAGAAAGTCTGTGTGTGCTTATCAGAATCGCTTCAGTTTTATCATCATTCATCTGCAGCTTGTTACTTGTCATCCATGACTTCACATCGGAAATGCACCTCTCTACGCCTTTGATGGTAGCATCAACTATAGTTGGGTGACTAGATTTGTATATTTGGGTGTCATCATCGTACAATTGGTGAGATATTGGATGACGATCTAAGACACTACACTTGAGAGGGGCTGAGTGTATAGAATGAAGAGAACGGGCCCAAGAACAGAACCCTGTGGAACACCAAAATATAGATGACACCAAAACATAGACTGGAATGTTTTCCATTTACGGATACAAATGCTGCAGACAAGTCAAAGAGGGTGAGGACTGTAATCTTTCCACTATCCAAAGCAGAGAGAAGGTCGTTAACTACTTTTAGAAGGACAGTTTCGGTGTTGTGGCGAGGCGATATGCAAACCGTAAATTGCTAAAATGACTATTCAACTTCAGATGAGATACAAGTTGGGACAGAACAACTTTTTCTAAGATTTTTGACATGAATGGGAGGTCAGAAACTGGGCGGTAGTTTCTTTGAAATCGTTAGGGTCAAGCGTTGGTTCTTCAACAGGGGCTTTACAATGGCACTTTGGAAAAATGACGGGAATTCACCGGATGAGAGGGAAGAAATAATAACATCAGTTAGTGAAGGTAATATTGAATCTCTGCACTCAAACAGCAATGATGTTGGAATCGGATCAAGTTCACATGACTCTGGGGCGCTCTTCATCACGACTGTACGTAAGAAACCCGTAGAGACCAGCTCAAACGCTTTTAAAAATTCTGTATCACAACTGTGTGGTGACGATGAGTCGATTGAAATTGTGTTGTCAAGTTGATCTCTAATTGTTTGCACGTTGTCACGCAAGAAATGTCACATAAACGACATTATAGATGATGTTAGTCAAGTATACGTTTACTTGGTGATTACACTAGTTTATACATAACTGTTGAAGATCCTACTGTATCTGCTAAAATTTGAAACTCAGCTCTTGATACAATACACAAAGGTCTCTAGAATGGCTAGTCAAATTTAATCCAAATAAAAATGAATCTATCCTGATTTAAAAAAAAAAATTAATCGTGCTCTGCATCTAAATAATTCGTTGAAATCTGAAGATAACTTTTCATAACCACTTAGACATTCTCTAAAGATGGTACACAGCACAATCCCATCACAAATTCTGAAAGCTTTATCTCGTTTTCCTTAAATCGCTCAGCATTACAGACTTTATACTTTTCTTTAATTTTCCATAATCTCAAGTATGCCGATATATATATATATATATATATATATATATATATATATATATATATATATATATATATATATATGTAGTCACAGGAGCAACAAACTTAGGGAGATAGGGTTGGACAAACTTAAAGCTGAGCGCCGAAGTTGGCACATTTTTTCAAAATATATCAAGGAAGATTCTTAAGAATCTACAAGATATCAACAAGATATCATACCAAATAGCGGGGAAATATTGTTGGACGTTTTCTCCATACTAGTGCAGACATACAAACAATAATGCGCAGAACGCAATTATTCAGTTCGCCCTTCCTTCCATCGACAGTTACGGACTGAAATCAGATACCAACTGAAATAAGAAACAATTCTTTTCTTACAACTTTAAGCGGTTTAAACAAAATTGGATATAACTGTAATTCCAAATAATTCCAAGTAGGGAAAAGGATGGCTACAGTGCAGCGAATTGAGAGAACGCGTATCTAATAGGAATATTGTTGATTCTCCCCTATGTTGTCATGGAAAAATAGAAAGTACAGAAGATTTTTGTTTTTACTAAAATGTCAAACTTATATTGTAAAAAGACAAAATACCTTACATAGTATTCTTATTCAGTATGAGTTGCATACACTCTTACATGGAAACAAAGAGAGAAAAAAGGACATCTTAAAAGTGAATGACTTCCTGACTCAAAGTAAAAGATTTATAATTCAGTAATCTTGATCCCCATCACTACTCAGCAAGAAGCATTTCCAATATTCCATCTGTTTAGAACTAAGCACCACAGGATTGCCAATATTCCATCTTTTTATAACTAAGCACAACAGCTACTGTAAATAATCTGATTTGTATGTACAAGGTATTCAAGTCGTATATATATATATATATATATATATATATATATATATATATATATATATATATATACATACATCTTGCATATAGATAATATATACAGTAATCTCAATCACAATATGGTGATAATTCGTGCTTCAATATCTTATATTTGTTTGCAACTAATTTTCATGTACCTACCGTTCTTCAATGGATACTGTGATAATGTGTTCCTATATTCATACTATTTGTTAATATAAGACATGTCAATCTAGCATAAACATAACATTGCCCTCGATACACCTACTCGAAATCAATATTACTTTTATATTGTATTGCTAACGTGCCAGTCTGTGACTGTGAGGTCTTTGTTTGGAAAATGGATTAATGTAAATGAGATAATCACCTGTTTCCAAATCCATTGTACATAATATGCACTTTGCAATACCTCGAAATGTTTGAAATAAATATGGCTGAAACTATTTTTGTCATAAATTAAAGATCTATTTGATATCAAGAAAATAAATTTATACTGCCTAAATGGAAGTAATCGGTTTTGATAGACACCGGAACTTGTGAAGCTTGAAATCACAGCGTGAACTGGACAGATCATGGGGTGAGTTGGAGAGATCACAGAGCAAGCCGGACAGATCACCAAGTGAGCTGAAGACAGCCAGCTGCAGAGACCAAAAGGCGTGCAGGGGAAGATGAGCTGGAGAAAGCAAGAGCAAGCAGAAGAGGGAGACCTGGAGTAATTGAGAGCGAGTAGGAGGACAAGAAAGAATTAAAAAGGGTATTTCATGGGGAGTAGCTCCGTCAGAGATTAAAAATCAAGTACGAACACGAAACGAAATAATGTAGGAAAAAGAATAGCTCTCCAATGAGGGATACTGTAATGCGGCAATAAATTGTAACAACTGGTTGGTTAAGACAGATAGCAATAAAGTCGAAATTAAATATATTGTCTTTTTCATCTGACTCGAAGAGAGAAGAACAATTTGGTATCCTAAATCATTTTCAGTCGGAGTAGAGGATTAAATTAGCGGGTTATCTGGTTTCCTCAAACATAAAAACCTTATCACACAAAACTCCTTAGCTGTCAAGAGCAAATTTTTCTAGAGCCTGTTGCGCGTTGCGCGTAAAAACTTTAAAAAAAAAAAAAGTTTTTGATTAAATAATATTAAGAAGTGAATGAGATCTTCTTAGGTTCTATGTCCACCACATGGCATGAAGGGGGATTATTATGTAATTCTTGTCTAAATGTTCATACGTTATTATGTTCGTGCGTCAGTCCGTATATTTTGTACACTGCACAATTTAAAAAGACTGAAAACAATCAGATGTTCCTAATTTTTACAAATATATGTACGGCTGCGTATTTTTTAAAATTGTTTTCTTTTTCATTTGTACACACTGAACTATCATTTGTACACAATGTATGTCTGTTGGAGCATAAAAAAGGTCTTTTATATGAGCATTTCAGTTCTTTTTTCATTTGCGGATATCTGAACATCACTCGTGAAGAAAATCTGAAGAAAAAAGAAACATTACAAAATCCGTTAAAATAGATATATTGCTAAATTTTTAAGTTCTGTTGTCATACTCTTCGACTTTTTGGAGGTTATACCGTTTGTAGCTTGTCATTTAGCAATGACTCGCAGTTGTTACCTTTCTTTTTTCCCGATTCGTAACAGTGGTCTGACTGAACAGGTACAAGTGTCACACACTAAATATCTGCCATAACCCCAGTGTTGAATTTCTTACTGATATATCCCACGGATCTATGCAAGAATGACAGGTTAGATAAGGTTTCCACGGTCTATTGCATATGTACAATTGATAGTCATATATGGATGCAAATAATTCGTGTGGTTTCACAAAGTAATGTGCAAATAAAACGCGCCCTATCACAAGGAAAAAATATACAGATTTGGATTGGAGTCCGATTGGCACCATTTTTCAATTTAGGACCAATTAGACCAAAGAATGAATGTGTGTGTGTGTGTGTGTGTGTGTGTGTGTGTGTGTGTGTGTAAAGTTACACGGCCGCCTTCTTAGTCGTTTAAGAGCAGTAGCGATAACAAACTTGTGCTAATGGACGGACGGACGAATGACAACAGGCCATACCATAAGCGCTCCTGATCTATGAACAGTGTAACTAAAAAATAAGAGTCACTCGAAGGGACTGACGCTCTACTGGGCGAAATGAATTTCCAGAAATTCAAGATACGACCATTTCTTCCATTAACTGCTGAGAGTTAAAACCATCTCTGATATTCTTCAGCGATAACAAGATTTTCAAACAGCTGCTGTAGTGGACATAGTGGATGTCAGATTGGCACAATCTTCATTTAGGACCAAGCAGACATCATTAGAAGTCATTTTGTTAAAACCCCATGTCAATATGACCATCCATTAAGGGGGAATGGAGGCAGCTGATTGTCAAGAACACTGTCTTGGCAGCCATATTGGATGTACGATTGGCACCATTTTCGATCAGGACCAGCTATGTATCGTAAGAACTCTACTGGTGAAAACCTCATGTTGATATAGCCATCCATTTGGGAGGAGTATACATAACAATATTTTCAAGATGACCACCATGGTGTCCATATTGACGGTCAGTTTGCATCATTTTCATTTCGGACCAACTAGACACCATACAAATTCTTCTGATGAAAACCCCTATGTTAAGATGATTTTCCATTAGGAGGAGTAACAAAAACGAGATTTTTTTTCAAGATGGCTGCCTGATATCACCATGGTGGCCATATTGCAAATCAGATCAGCATCTTTTGAATTTAGAACCAACAAGACATCGTAAGAACTCTTCTGGTGAAAATCCAATGTCAATATGGCCATCCGTTCAGGGGGAGTAGCGATAATACGATTTTCAAAATGACTGTCGTGGCGGTCATATTGGACATCAGATCGGCACAATTTTCATTTTGGACCAACTAGACTTCATTGGAAGTTATTTAGTGGAAACCCTATGTAGATATGACCATTCATTCAGGAAGAGTAGCTATAACAAGATTTTCCAGATGGCCGCTGTGGTGGCTATGTTGAATGTCCGAGCATCACCATTTTCAATGTAGACCCAACTTGACCAAGAGATGAATAAGAGTGTAAAGTTTCATGGCAATCGTCCAAGTAGTTTAGGAGGAGCATCCATAACAAACTTGTGCTAAGGAACGAATGGACGACGGCGACAGACGCTCTCATAAGCTCTTCCAGTCTATGACCAGAAGAGCTAAAAACATCAATAAAATAATATGAAAATCTGACAAGGTTATATACGTATAAATCAATATTTGCCTGCCATATTGCATTTGTCTATATTACAAAGTTTTTGTTTAACTGTATTAATAAGCTTGCAGGGACCGACTACAGACGCACGCACTGACTAGACCAAATCAAGATGCCCCTGCTGGAAGTATTTCCATTCAAATGATAACTAACTTACAGTCTCAGAGTGATTTGCATTGATATTATCTGGGTTAAATTTGATAACATTTTATCAGTGATACTGAATATATTTATAGCTATATTTGACTTTGATATATGCAATGAAAGACTGACCTTATCAAGCAAAGTTTCTGTTTATAGATAATAATGTTCCTTGGTTGGAGTTTAGTCTGAAAGCTATGGATTCTACTAGCTAATTTGGTGATCAATATTTACCCGGGGGGGGGGGGGGGGGATGTAAGATACGATTTCGTGTAAAAATACCGTCGGTGTACAAGTGTACATCTATTTTTCCCTTTTCCCGTTTGAGTCATAAAATTAAACCTATAATTTCAAAGGTTCAGCCTCATCTGACTTGTTACAATTCGAAGAGATTTTACAGCACTTCATCTGCATAATATTAGGAAAGCTTTAGAAGCAAATCGCAAATCGATTTCAGAAAATCTGAGCATGAAATCTGCCAAGTCACTGAGCAATTGTGTTGTTTTTGACCCCTTATTATTCAAGAGAGGTAACTCTTATGGATAATCTTCATTCGGGATTGGCAAGTGGTCCACTACACTGTAAACTAGTACCAATATAGAGTTTATTCAAAACGTAAAGAACGTTCCGAAATAAAATAGCACACTCACACACACAAATAAGTCTGTACATTTTGGATTTTATTTTCTGCAGAAAAAAAAAACAAAAAAAACCAACAACAACAACAACAAAAAAATACAGATCAAACAATTTCACTAGACAGTCGGGACGATTTTCCTCAAATTAAACCATATAATGACCTTGTGAAACCCGTGGTGAAATTATCTTTTATTTTCTTAGTCCTTTCAGAATGTATAAATATTTTTTTTTTATAACATTTTTTGCAATAAAAGCAAAATTGGACACCAACATTTGAAGCAAGAAAGAACATATTTGAAAATGTCATGTACTCATGCAGTGTCTTGTAATGCAATTCACTGCCATTTCATGTTATTTTGAGTGAGAGGATGGCTGTAAATTACCGGTAATAAGGCCGTTTGCAAAACTAAATCACGACTTAAAAGTTACACCGTCTTCTTCCGAGCGTGAAAAATAAAATGTTATATACTATGTTTCTTATGATGCTAATGGAACATTACACTAGAAAGTAAATTACGAACTGAACGTAATTTACAGAAAGTCACATAAAAGTTTCTCCTGTGTTTATTAACAGTCCATTGTGTTGCTCTCAAAAGGGGTAACTGATCGATGACTGGTAAAGAATAATGAATTGTCCTTGTATTGAATGTTCCAATTCGAGCCAGTGTGTAGGTATAAAATGTGGGATATTCGGTGCGGGGTCGCAAACTGGAGTGTCGTGCGATATAAAAGGGTCGCCGAAGTACAGATCAAGTGATTGCCGTCGCCTAGGGCGATACACGTTTTTTTTTTTAGACCACTTTTTATATGTTGTCTAACCTTAATTAAAATATAGCAGAACAGTGATATACATGTATTTTACAGATTGATATATCTGCCATCTTGGAATCATATAATTTACCGAGTAACAGCTTGCTACACTGACTGATTGAAACAAATTCAAACTGTATCTGAGTTTAAAGACGTGAATCGGCCACGAGACATTTTTTGTCTAGATGATAGGAGACGTAACTCTTTTTTTTTTTTTTTTTTTTTTTTACATAACGACAATAAGAACAATATACTCTGGGCTAATGTTCCAATACAATCTAATTCACAACGAAATTTAATCGACTTCGATCTAAGAAACTGTCTTGACTGAAAATGAAGGTAGTTGGATAAGATCACGTCAAATTTAAGTAAAAATGTACGTATTGTTACTTCTACAGTGTGGTTTAGAGCTGGATTATCCAATAGGCAGACTAAGCACGTGCTTAGGGCACACAAAAAAAAGGAGAGAAATGACGCTGTTTTTTAAATTTTTTTGTTGTTAGTTTGCTTCTTTTCAGTGTTTAGGGCCTCTAAAGGTCTTAATCCGGCCCTGGTGTAGTCTCTAGCCTGTTTAAGGAGGACGGTGCATCTTCCTCTCCCTAGGTGGGGTTCACCCTGTCCTCCGTGGAAGCTGCCCTCTCATAAATCTCTGGAAGTTTTATACATAGCATATGACAACATTCAACATTTGCAATTTAGCATAAATCTAGCATCATTATCCTATATTTTTCTCTTGCAGTGCAAACAGGATCATATATACACCAGTGGAGTGCTTAAAAATGTCCTCTCCCCTTGAGAGGGTACCCTCAGAGCTGAGTCGGCCGCGCTTAAAATGATTGGATGGGCAACCAGTACCCTGTCATGACTACTGCTCTGGGTACAACACTTTTCTAGAAGACACATAAGAGCGAATACAATATTTCGAGCGTTCAGGACAAATGTTAAGTGTACTAAACAATATTGTCACAGGGTCGTGAATAGGGTTTAAAGATGGTTTAATCGGATCAGCCTCGACATTTTCTGTCAAGGCAGAAAAAAATCTTGCCTGTATACGTCCGCTTGATTTCCTCATTTTTGGTTTTAAAAAAACCCACACACAATTCTTGAGCAACAAAGTACTACGCACCCTACGATCTGTTTCCTTAACTTATATGAACCAAATAACAGGTCAATTAAACATGTTCAAGCTAACGAATATATTGTTAACTGGAAAAAAAAAAAAAAATAGAATCGAGGCGTCATTTTACATATACACAAAGACGTGGTATTTCGTCATGTGATCCCGTTTTCATGCACGAAATTCCAAATGGCTGCCGCTGCGACACAGTTGAGTTTTTTTTTTTTACTACGGAAATGGCGGAGGATGCTCCAATTGAAAGAAGGTTGTGTTGGCCAGAGAGGTTACAAGTACGTCAACTGATAATTCTTACAATTTTTTTTTTTTTTAAACATAGGAAGAATCATTTCACTAATATAATACTTCTTTTAAAGACTATCAATGTTTCATTTCTTACCGCACAGCTAAGGCTGCTTCCTGTGTACTGAGCAAGCTGATGTTGACTTTACGTATGGGAACGTATATGAAATATAAATTTCACATTATTCAAACTTCTCTATTTATTTTCATCCGGCTTAATATGGAATTGATGTTTTGTAATGAAATGCTACCTACGCCCCCCCCCCCCTTCTGAACGACTTATTCATAAATTTGTATTACAGTTTTTAAAGATGACATCCACTTGTATATCTAATTAAATCAGTGCTAAGATGAGGGTGAACATGAAAATGAATGATGCCAGTCAGTGCTCACAGGTATATGCTCGACTTAGTCGACAGTAATGTTGTAATACTACATACACTTTTCTTCATATCAATCGATAATTATTACTTAATAAAATTATGTGAACATAAATCAAACTGTCCTGACTACAGTGGTCCTCAAGTAATATTTTAAAGTTTCAATCAGATTAACTGTTAGTTTCTCATATTGTCTGATACTCGTTAACTCCCTACAGATGGCGCTACTCTTCGGCATTCCTATACAATTCTGCGAATACTGGATGCGCAAGTATACATAGTAATAACAGAATGGAGTTGAGGGAAATGGCTACATAAGATATACATGTATCACATAAGAAACAAAGTACAAATTTGCTGAAGAAAATCAAAATCCATTCTTAGAAGGATGAATTTCACAAGCAAACAGTTTGTTGGGGGGAGGGGGTATTTGTTGGTTTTAGCGCACTTTGAACACATTATTGGCTATAACATGCCGAGGAAATTGGAGCCAAGTGCATTTCTCAAGGACACACGAGGCAGCCGACCCGAGCTGGCTTGGACGGGTATTGAACCCGCGACCCTTGGATTACGAATCGGATGCTCAACCAACTGAGCTATCGCGAGTCCCTACTAGCTAAACAGACGAAATAACATGCATACGTGCTACATGGTGGTGTGTATCGCGGTCAGAAAGTATATCTACGTGCAAAATAATGTTATCCTAGAATTAACGTCCCATGATTCGACTTACTTATTCTCATATAAATAAGCTGAATACTTGAACATTAGTATATATAATTCTTCTACCTTCGGATAAAAAAAAAAAACATTTGGTAGAAAAATTATAAACCTCAAATAACAGATACAGAACACACTGCATTCATATTGAAAGAATTAGATAAACTTTATCCTGTGGGAATACTATATGAAACAATTTTATATTTTTAGGTAGTCATATATATGGGCATATACGATAAGTGGAAGTGACAAGCGCGAGGTTATCAGTCTATTCCAATGATCAATTACAACGGCATTTTTCATTGATCACGAGTTTGATATATGAAACCCGAACAAATACGGGCGAGTTAACTTATGCCATTATTGAATTTCAGGGATAAAAAGTATAACAAGAAGGCCCGCAGGTGGAGCATAGAATGAACGCATTGCTTTAAAACTTTAATAAACTGTTGACGCAAGCGCCACCGCCGGCTCCACAATACCTCCCCCCCCCCCCTCTTTGAACAACATTCATAGAAACCGATATATTTAATTTCATTCCCATTATTTAATATACTTACGCTTATTTATTCAAAAAAGCAATATTGGGATTTATTGTCATGTTCAAACCAATATCTTTAATGCATACGATAGCGACTATACTAGTGATCTCGTACGCAGAATAAAATCCATGAAATCTGATTGGTCAATAGCAATTTTATTTTACGCCGTACATACCTTGTCTGACGGTGTATACATTTGAAACCTGAGAGCTGTTAGCTAGATGCATGTGACCAGGGCCGTCGCAAGTTTGCGCTTGACGAAACGGCGCCCCGGGCGAGCGTCGCCTTCGGCGCACCCCCTCGGAAAAAAATACTGCAAAACTCCGCGAAATGGTGCCCCCAAAGCTTGGCGTCCCGGGCGGTCGCCCGTATTCACCGCCCCTTATGACGGCCCTGCATGTGACGTACATGCGTGTCCACCAAGCTATATATATATATCTTTTTTTGTTTGTTTTTCATAATATATACCACGTTCCACTAGAGTTAACTTCTTTAATGCACGAGAGCATAATATAGGTTAATAAGTGGGGCAGAATATGTCACTTGCAATATGAACGGATCTATGACTTGTAGTCAACTCTGACCAATCAAGGCAAAGTACGTGATTATTTTCCCGCGCTCTGTATCTTTGATGCGAAATACGTTATAAACTGTTTTGGCTTTCAGGGTGGAAAGGTGAACGTACTTGAGTTGGATAACATTTGCTTAAATGGATTCAGGTGACAAAAGACATTTGTGGGAAATGAGAGTTTCAGTATGGCGTGCATGTGGATTGAGCAACGCAGTATTATTTTTTTTTTTGTAATGGAAAAGTGTTTGGATTTAGGGGATAGCAGAACATTTTGAACCTGGTAGTAACCATGAAAATGGACTGGAATCTGTGAAATTACTTTCCCGCGTGCGAAACAAATCCCATAGTGGGTTTAAGAGCAGGGGAATTTACATTGAACCCATTATTCATTACGAACAGTCGGACAAAAGTATTTGTGTTGTGGATTTGTATGGAAAATATATCTCGTTCTCGTTCTCCGAACAGAGTACCTGTACAGGAAAGCCCTTGAATGAAATGATAAAAAAATGGAATTCCCATATTTAGTTGTGGAATTTTACCGTTAGGATTAATTAAACGGAATATTTCACTTGATATAAAGGTTTGTTATTGTTTTGAACACAGCCGTACGACGGCTGGCACACTCTTCTTCCTCCCTCTCTCTTTCTCTCTATCATATATTTCTCTATCATATATTTGAAAACTGTTTACAGATTATTTTGCCCTTTACGTTTGAAACCGGAGATCTGTTAGTTAGAACTTTATTTATTTGCACAGAATGTGTATTGCTAACTCAGGCATGTGCAACCTGCAAACCGCAGCAGGCCCGCGGCCTGGATTTATCCGGCCAGATTTACACCCCCCCCCCTACCCGGTCCGCGCCCTGGATGAAGTTGCACATGCATGTGCTAACAAATTACATTACTGTATGATTTTGTGTGCTTGTTCTAAATCTGAAACTGCGCGGATGCTGAACTGCCCAACGGAAATTGTCGAACTCCTAAGAACGCTCACAATGGCTAAGAGCTGACTTAATGCTATGCAACAGCTGCACGATTCTTTTGATTGTTGCATGGCCAATCTCATTCGCATAACCATTGGTTTCATACAGAAGAGTCTGCTAACTTTGCAATATTATTAAAATCTGAAAAACTATTTTAAATTAAACTCTAACTAAGCAATTTAAGATACTTAATACATGGACATAAAGTAAATTTGTACCATTCATGTTACAATATATAAAACTGCGTAGTACCATTCATGTTACAATATATAAAACTGCGTAGTACCATTCATGTTACAATATATAAAACTGCGTTGTACCAATCATGTTACAATATATAAAACTGCGCAGTACCATTCATGTTACAATATATAAAACTGCGTAGTACCATTCATGTTACAATATATAAAACTGCGTAGTAAATCGCCAGATAGCAGAGGCGCTTACTAAGCCGCGATGGTGCAAAGTGGAGCGGGGTTTGGTCTTGCTTGCGAAGCGAACTATTTATTGTAACGCATGGAAGCTGTGGGTGTGATGCCAACGATTCTTATGGTTTCTGTCAGGAACTACTTTGACTAATTAACAAGCGCCACTAGTGAAGCTCATAGGGTAATGCGTTTCAGTTCTGCATTGTAGTACAGCTAAAACAGCTGAAAATAAGAAGAAAAAAAACAAATCCGCTTTCATGTCATTAACCCTGCGCGAATCTTTGACAGTAAATGCAAATTTCAGGACAATAAATGCAAAAACAGAACAGATATATTTTCCATAATACAAATTCATGACTTAAAATACTTGTCGATATTCATTAAAAAAAAAAAAATATGCACGTAACGCAAAAAAAACACAACCCAACTCCCACACCCATTCCACAGTCGAAAAACGCGCATAAGCCCCTATGCAACACATTTCCATGACGTCATTCAAAAGTGTCATGCCTCCACTATATGGAGAAGCGCCCATCGCCCATTCAATACACGCAACATGTGTGCTTGTTTCTTACAGTCTATACATTATTCGTGTGTGTGTTTGCGAGTGCGTATTTAGGACTCACGGTACTAATTCAGCTCCTATAGTAAACCTATGGAAACACCATGATCTTAAAAATTCACGAACTTTAAATTTCTGAGTGATCATGATCAAACCGATATTTCTCAGTATAGACCCATCCTTGATGCAAGTTTCTATGTAGAGAAAACTATATGAGCCGCGGCATTTTTTTTTAACTACATATGTTTGAAACATGTGTCTTAAATTCCGCACCAAAAGAATCAGGTGCTAATTTCAATAATGGGTTTTCTATTGTCAAGTCTGTAAAATGACTGAAATTCCACCAATAAAACATTGCCTATATTTTTCTCAGTCACAAATAGGATAAGCTCTCAAAAGAGTATTTTTACTAAATGTTTACTTTTCATTATCAACCAATCATGGCCAGCCAAACTCATATGTACTCTATTCTATCTTCACTCATTTCCAAAGTGGTTCCCATTCTTTTCTTTTTTTTTTTTTTTTTTTTTTTTTATATTTTCTTGCATTTGATATAATTACATGCTACATCACATTTTTTTTTTTTTTTTTTTTTTTTTTTTTTTTTTTTTTTTATTGAACACAAGGTGTCAGGATTTTACATATTCCCCTACATCACCACCTGACCTGGTGTATGGGGCATTATCTTAAATTATTTTGCGTCCTTATCTTTTACATGTGTTCCCTACACAACACACACACACATGCACACACAGACACTTACATTCACAATTATTGTACACAAAGTCATACTCGCATACAAACCCCAAGATGTTTTAAATTGCCTTAAAAAAAAAAAAAAAAAAATCATGTACCAAAAGTTGATAATAGGATCCACTTTTTCTTAAACTCGTCACTTCTGTTATTCACTTTGGCGACATATTTTTCCAGTGTTTTGTATGATAAAACAATTTTTATAATATGATAGATTTGGAATTTTTGATGCACAACGTGATCTGTATATCACATATTTTGCAAGCAAAATTAGGAAGTTAATAAGATCATCAAAGTTGTTATTTCCTATAAAGACGTCTTTTCGTGTAATTCTAAAATTTGGGTCATAAGTTTGGATCCATTCCACCAACAGTTTCCAAAAGTGTTCAGTAACTGAACAGTCATAAAATAAGTGCTCAATTTGTTCTATTCCCTCATTACAAAAGGTACATTTATCATTATCACTTAAATTAATCTTTTTTAGAAACTGGTTTGTGGCAATGTTTCTATGGAGAAATCTAAAATTAAAGCTAATCAGTTTTGTGTCTTTTGTACAAAGTTTAGCCAAAACAAAAGAGTTGGTCCATTCATTTGCACCAATTGCACACTCTAGCTGCCTGGACCAAGTTTCATGTTTACCATTTGGCTTTTGTATCTTGGTTCTTATCAGGTCTTTATAGATAAATTTATTCTTTGCTCTTACCCTAAGGAGTGATGTTTTGTCCAAAACTACATGAAAACTATTTCCACTTTCAAAAAACCTTTTAATTTTCTTTTTCCACAGCACCGAGATCTTTGAAATAAGAGCAAAGTACTGTATGATTATTTGTTTTTGTTTTTTGTTTTATTTCATCAAAACTTAATAGAGATCCTTGTGCATCAAAAAGATGTTGAATAAGTACAACACCGTTTGTTCTCCACCTTGTGTATGATTTAAAATTATCTACAGTCACTAAATTAAGAATATCTTGAGACAAGTATTCATGGACAGTAGATGGTTCATTTTTCCATTGTGATAAAGCATAAATAACATCACGCCAAAAAATATTTTTAATTGATTTAGAAATTACTTTTAATTTAGTTTTTCCAAATGTAAATAACAGCGTACCTCCAAATTTTCCAAATATTTGTTCAGAAACCAGTTTTTGCCATAAGCCATCTTCGTTTAGTAAGAGACGCCGATTCCAGGAAAGTTTTATATAACACACAAATGAATGCAAGTGAATCATATTTAATCCCCCTTCCTTAAAAGAAGCTATAAGAGTGTCTCTTTTAACCCTCTCAGTTTTACCGCCCCAAATAAAGTGGAAAAATAATGTATTCAGTTCCTTTTCTATATGGGGTGGAGGATTTGGCAAAGCTGCAAAAAGATGAATGAATTTAGGCAAAATCAAGGACTTTATCAAAGTAATTTTTCCAATAAGGGATAAATTTCTTCTGCTCCACCAGCCAAGCAGTTTCTTTACTTCCTTTAACTTCGTCGAATAATTAAGCTCTACCATGTCCTCCAAGTTCAAAGAGAAATATACTCCCAGTAATCTAAAATTGGACATTGACCAGTTAATATCAATTTCTGGACATATTTTTTGATTAGAATATTTTTTATTTCCAATCCAAATAGCTTTTGATTTCAAAACATTGCAGTACAGACCTGACACCAAGGCAAAGTCATTTAAAATCTGCAAGGTTGTCTTCAAGGACAAATGAGAACCATCTAATAATAGAAAAGCATCATCAGCGTACTGCCCTAATTTGAACTCCATTTCATTATAGAAAATGCCTGTAATATCTGTGTTCTTCTTTAGTTCTATTGCAAGAAGTTCAATTCCTATTATAAATAAGTAGGGTGATAAAGGGTCTCCCTGGCGACAACCTCTCTCCAAATTAAAAAATGGGGATAAATGTCCATTATTAATGAGACAACTTTTTGATTTATTGCAAAATAATCTGAACCATTGACAAATTGATTCTCCAAAGTTAAAAGACTTCAGAACAGTTTCCAGAAAGTCCCATTCGACCGAGTCAAAAGCCTTTTCAAAGTCTATCAATAGGAGAAGACCAAATTCATTTTTTTCCTCAAGGTATTGCATCAGGTCATACAAAAGTCTTGTATTTTCACCAATGAATCTCCCTTTCATAAAACCCTTTTGGGTGTCACTAATGATAAACGGGAGCACTTTTTTGAACCTATTAGCAATTGATGCCGAGGCAATCTTGTAATCTACATTAAGTAGTGAGATTGGTCTCCAATTTTTTTGAAATTTCCTGTCTTTATCTTCTTTAGGAATGCAGGTAATGATTCCCTGAGACTGAAATTCTGAAAAATGTTGCATATCGTATCCAGTATTTAGAAACCTAAAGAGAAAGCCGCCTAGGTCTTTCCAAAAAGAATTTGTAGAATTCTACAGTAAATCCATCGGAACCAGGGCTAGTTTCATTTTTCATATTTTTAGTGCTAAACCACATTCCTCAAACGTTAACCTACCTTCACATGAGCTTCTTTCAAGATCTGAGAGTTTTTTATCATGGTTAAAAAAGTGGTTGAGCGTTTGGAAGTTATATTTGTTTTTGCTTTGGTATAATTTTTCATAAAAGTCTTTCTGTTGATTTAATATTTCTTTTGGATCTGTTACCCTTGTTCCATCTTCAGTAATTAATTCTTTTATTGTTTTGTTTGTGTAATTTCTCTTTTCGAGATTAAGAAAATATTTTGAGTTTTTTTCACCAGACTCATACCATCTTGCCTTTGATCTTAACATTACACCTTCCACCTCTTTTTTCCTCATTTCTTCTAAATCCGCTTGTTTTTTGTTCAATTCTTTCATCGTAGCGGGGTTATTATTTTGATTCACTAAAGCATGTAAGGTATGTATTTCAGCTTCAATTTTCCTGAAATGTTGCTTCTCCTGTTTTGCCTTAGCTTGTGAATACATAATTGATTCTGATCTTATTATCATTTTAAGGATTTCAAAAAACAATTGATTATTACAAGTTAGTTTCACCTGTAGTGGGTTTTCCTTATCACCTTCACAATAGTATTCTTCTACTGTGTTGGTTATACATTTTTTTACCAACTGAATATATTCATTTTGCTTTAATAGCTTTGAATTGAATTTCCAGTACCCAGGACCTCTCGGTGATGCAGATATAGACAATTTTAGTGTTATTGCTGAATGATCTGTTTTATAGCCAGGAATAATAGAAAGCCATACAATTTGAAAACATGTCCTCAGAGATTAAAAAATAGTCCAGTCTACTCTGTTTCACAGGGTTTGCCTGATGCCAAGTAAATACTCTACTGTCAGGACTGACTGTTCTCCATGGATCCAGTAAATCAAGTTGATTCTTGATGTCCTGGACTGCTGCTCGGGCCATGGAGTGTTTATCATGCAAGATATTATAAGAGTCAAGCTCCATGTCCTGAACAACATTCCAGTCACCACAAATAATAACAGAGGAATTGTCAAAAATTATAATATCCTCTTTCAAATTTCTGAAAAACTCAGCATTATCATCATTATGACCATATAGATTCACTAATGTAAATCTCTGTCCATTAACTGATAAATCTAAGAGAATGTATCTGCCCTGACTATCACATCTGTTTCTGTGAATAAGAAATTCAAAATTATTTCTAAACAGGATAGCAACACCAGCACTACTGCTAGATTTATGACTAAAAACACACTTATATCCCCATTCAGATTCCCAATACTTCTCAGTCTCAACTGTACTATGTGTCTCCTGTAAACATATAATAGATGCATTCTTTTGTTTGACCGAGCAGAAAATATCTCTTCTTTTGAGATTGGAACTGTGTAGACCCCTAACGTTCATTGACAAAATTTTAATCTGGGTATCCATTGTTAAATGTATCATGAAAAGCGCACACATACACCTTGAGATAGACTCTCACACACACAACCACAGAATGCTTAAAAAACTGATAAGTGTAGTACAATGTCATGCACCACTGGGTACATATATGATGTTGCCCAATATAGAGATACATGAACTCTGTTCTACGCTGGAGTGTTGGTATATAATTAGTAAATGTAAATATCAATACAGTGTGACTGAAAAATAACACTTTTTGTTCATCGATTTTTCTCCCTTTACCAAAAGATTTGAAGCCATTACATTTGAGTTCTATATTTGTTGGTTCTTTCTATATATATATATAAATTTGTATAAGACAAATATAAAAAAAAAAAAAAATATAATTATAATGTTTAGTGATCACTGTTTTTCTTTACAAATTAAAAATAAATCTAGTGACCGAACTTTAAGGAATGATTGAAGAATATAATACATCATCATGTAAACATACTAAATGACCTTGGCAACTCTGTGCCTATGAATCTAACACCAAAAATTTAGAGAAAAAAAAAAAAAAAAAAAAATGACCAACATGAAAATTATACCCTCAATCTTTTCAAGATTGAAATACAATTGTATGCCTATTTCAAAATTTAGCTGCAAGATTATACAAACATTCTTACCAATTACAGGCTTTGTCCATCTATGAAAGTCACTTTTCTAACTTAAACATATACATAGCTGAACTTAAAAACTATACACATCCATTTTGGTACAAAGTTCTATACCTCCAAGTGTGTCCAGAGTCAATATGGAAAAATTATATCGATTATGGGTTGCGATTGAGTGTTTCATTGATGTCGTCAAAAAGGTCAAATTTGTACCTCTTACCCGCTTTTATTTTTGCATACACACTGCAATTGAAGTACCAGGCAGATTCAATTTTTGGATGGGCAGTTAATCTATTTATGAGACCCATATTTTGTCGAGTGACATCTTCCACTATTCTTACATTAAATTTGCTCTTGAAATCCCTTTTTTTCTTGGCGATGTTGACTTTGGATTCTGCATTCTTCCCATTCTTCAATACAATTAATACCGTGAGTCCTATATCCACCCTTGATTTACTTTAATACCTATGTAAAGTAGTGTAATGCATAAGTAAACAGTGTGCTTAGTTCCGCTTGTCAAAGATTACATTATTGAATATTAAATTATATTGGAAGTCCGTGTATACCAACAATAGCAATGGTACATTTCAGGCAACATGTAAATATCTGAGTTTCATTTCAGAAAAACAGAAAAAATATATAAATAAATCTGTCTAATCAAGAGTTGCCTTGTTTGCTATCACCACTGATCTCTCCTCAATCTAAGATTGAAATATATTATCAGCCTTGTCATATTATGTAATAAATGAGTAGAAAGGTAAATGTGACCATCTATATATGCACGTATTACATCAGAAAAAGAGATTTAAATAACAGAAATTACGTAAAATTCCTCCAGAACACAAAGATTAAAACTAAAGTAAGGTAGGCATAAGCCAATTTCAAAACATTCAAAGATTTAAATTAGTGGGACACGAAATCATGGGGGGTTATAACCGTCTACAGCCAAAATGCTTCCGCAATAAATGTTGTCAAACTTTACTAATTCTGGGTCACTGAAAACGAAAATGATGCTTAAAATTGTTGATTGGCTCTAGTTTTAAAGATATTACACTGGGTCAGTATATACGACCCTTGACTTGGGAATGGCGGAGGATTAGTGAGTTATAAAGGGAAGGGATCTCAATTTAAACCAGAAATGACTAAAATACATCTTTGACTGGATCTATTAATAAATCTATGACTGGGTTTGGACAGTACTTGCTTTTTAGGCAAAACAATGAATGATACAATCTGAAGCTGGTATTGCGTCATACATGCTATGAATTGCATCATGTTATTCCTAGAAGTCATGGATGATGCAATCATAACTAAGCTTACATCACTCTGCTGAAGAAATTATCCAATATCAGCTCTACAAATCATAGTGTCGTGCTCTTATTTGTCAGTGTTTGATTTTTCAAAGGGACAGATTTCTGTTTAGCTAAAGTGAGCAGAGATGCCTCGTACTTGTGTGAACAATGCAGACAACTTCTGCTATGTTTGTGGTGAAGTGACTTTTGCATCACAAAAGCGCAGTATAACCACTTTGGTTAAGAAAGCCTATCACCTATATTTTGGCTGCCAAATTGGAGATCAGGACAAGATGTGAGCCCCACACATATGCTGCAACACTTGTGCAATAAATCTTCGTCAGTGGTTGAACAGGAAAAGGAAATCTATGCCTTTAGCAGTGCTAATGATTTGGAGGCAGCCAACAGATCATATCAGCAATTGTTACTTCTGCATGGTGCCTCCAGTTGGGAAAGGTGTGTCAAAGAAAAAAAGTGGACTGTGCATTATCCAAACATTCCGTCAGCCATACACCAAGTACCCCACGGAGAAGGACTGCCGGTTCCTGATACACCAGAATCATTCTCACTTGAGTCAGATGAGGAAGAGGATGAAACTTCTAGTCCTGAACCATCAATGTCACATGACCCATATTTTCTCCCCTCCTCCTCCTCTGAACCACACCTCATGACACAAGGTGAACTGAATGACCTTGTCAGGGATTTGGAACTACCCAAGAGTAAGGCAGAGCTGTTGGACTCCAGACTACAGCAGTGGAATCTCCTGGCATGTGATGTTAGGGTTTCCATGTTCCGTGACCGTCAAAAGGATCTTGTCCCATTTTTCTTCATGGAAGTGGATCTTGTAGCTTGCAACAACATCGATGGTGTGATGGCAGCACTCAACATCGTTCATGATCCAGATGAGTGGAGACTGTTCATTGATTCATCGAAGACGAGTCTTAAAGCTGTTTTGCTGCATAATGGCAGTGTTTTGCCATCAATTCCAGTTGGTCATGCAGTCCATATGAAGGAAACCTATGAAAACATGAAACAACTTTTGAGGTGCATAAACTATGACCAACATCAGTGGCAGCTTTGTGGCGACATTGGAGCCTGTGATGAAAAGTATTCAGCATCCACCACTTGTTGAATCAAGGAAGATTTTGTTACCACCCTTGCACATCAAGCTGGGTCTGATGAAGAACTTTGTCAAGGCCATGGACAAAACACAAGCAGCTTTCAAGTACCTCCGCGTAAAATTTCCAAGGTTAAGTGAAGCTAAGATAAAGGAAGGTATTTTTGGTCCTCAGATTCGTGAACTTCTTCGAGATGATGCATTTCGTCGTGCACTGCGTGACAAGGAAAAGACGGCATGGAAAGCCTTCCAGTTAGTGGCAACAAATTTTCTCGGAAACAACAAGGCAGACAACTACAGGGAGTTGGTGGAAAAGATCCTCAAGGCATACAAAAGCCTTGGTTGCAAAATGTCACTAAAGATACATTTTTTGCACTCTCATCTAGATTTTTTCCACCGAACTGCGGAGCAGTGAGCGACAAGCACGACATTGCAACAATGGAGAAATGCTATCAGGGCAAATGGAGCCCATCAATGCTTGCAGACTATTGGTGGACAGTGACAAGAGATGCTCCATTTAATGGATACAAGAGACAAGCCAAGAAGCGCCGAGTAGACACTAATTAAGGACTAAACTATGTACTTATATATACATAATAGTTTTTTGACTTTTGATTCAATATATTTTTATTTATATAACCCTTTTGCTGTTTTTTACAGTGTTACATAAGCAGGAGAGGTGAAATATTATCAAGTAAAGCAACCATAAACACATGAAAAGACCTAGGTTTACAATTTATGATTAAAACTCTACTATGTACACAATATACGTAGACGTAAAATGTAAAAACTTAAATATCTTGGAAACAGTAGCCAATCAGTTGTTTTAATTGTTATATTTGAATTCAGCACATCAAAATCGCTAATAAATAGCACATTTTATCTCTGAAGCAGACGACTTCGAACAAAATTGTAGACCAGTGAATTAGCAGCATTAAGCATGGTGATGGAGACCTAAGTGATCATTTCTGAAGCATAATGTTTCAAAATACAACTAGGAAATATTAAATTGGTGACCATAGTTACTCAATAAATAGTAAATTGTCTAAACTTAATATATTTGATTGCATATATATTAATCAATGTGCAAAACACCCCACCAAGCACAGTCAAATCTATACACTCTACATACTCACCTCACACCTCTTTCATGGCAACAGTTACCATATATGAAAATGTGCTTAATATCCAAAATAGAACCAGAATTTTGCATTTATAGTAAACTTAACTGCACATGCATAAGTGGAACCAATGTAATGCTGTTCTTTATAGGACTCGCGGTACTAATTCAGCTTCTATAATAAACTTATGGAAACACTCCGATATTAAAAATTCATTAACTTTAAATTTCTGAATGCTTATGATCAAACCGATATTTCTCAGCACAGACCCATCATTGATGCAAGGTTCTGGGTAGAGAATACCATATAAGCCGCGACATTTTTTTTATCTACATATCTTTGAAACGTGTTTTCAATTCCGCACCTAAAGAATCAAGGTGCTAATTTCAGTAATGGGTTTTCTAAAGTAAAGTCTCTAAAAGGACCGAAATTCCATCAATAAAACATTGTCTTTATTTCTCTCAGTTACAAACAGGATAAGCTGTCAGTAGATTATTTCACTAAAATTTTACTTTTCATTATCAACCAATCATGGCCAGTCAAACCCGTATATACCCGTATTTTTTCTCCACCCATTTCTAAATTGGTTTCCCATTCTTCCATATAATAAGCACAGAGAGTCCTTTACTTGTTCTCCGACAGTGACAGTTATGCTGCTGTTACTAATGTTCCCCTTGCCATGGTGCGGGACGCGTTACACATACTTGGGTCTGGTAACGTGGATGTTTATTTCTTGGATTATGTGAATTCTGATAGTGACACTGTCACATTTGTGATACAAACAATTGAGGATATTGTTTGTGAAATTGGTGAGTGCCAGGAAGCAACAGGTGTTTCTGCTACTGAAAGTGAAGATGATGACAATGATTCAGTACCAGCCGTTGTACTCGGATTTTTACGATTCACCAGCTGGTACATGTACATGTATGTTGACACTTTCATCTGATAGTAAAACTTACTAATTTATCATTTTTCTTTCATGATAACATGTATTTATACAAATGAATGTTATTTTATAATCTGATTACCATTACATATGAGTTCTGACAGTAATCATACCAGTATAAATTGTATACTACATGTATGTCCAACGTCATCGACATGGACACGTACATAAACATTTTGAAAAATAAATGATGAATTTGAATAAAACATTTCTCTGTTAAAACGTTCTGAAAATTCCCGTCCCCTATGACACGTTATAAACAGTCTTTACTATATATATATATATATATATATATATATATATATATATATATATATATATATATATATATATATATATATATATAATGCTAATGTTTTCAACAGATTTACCAATAATATAACAATTTTACATAAACGCTGAATCATCATATGTATTTGCATTATTATAACGCTGCTGCTATTCTTTTTCAGGTGAATACTTTGTTCACTTTACCTTTGTTTAATGACGAATATAAGCTACAAAATAAAACTTACGCTACCTGGATCCGTTTACTTTAAAAACCAATAGGTATTATCAGAAAGACTTTCCACTTAATTCCGACTAAAATAAATCTGAAGAAATAATGAAATAGAGAAAGAAACAAAAAATCCCTAAACAAGCAACTATAAATACATAAAAAGTACAAAAATCTTCTGGAAATCATTAAATGGACACCACAAAACGTTACTTTGTCGTGGTAACAGACGCTCTTAATTAATTTCATAACATTTTTTTATTACAACATGATAATGAGGAGTGTATATACTATCGATTCGGACTGACCATAGCATTTGTCTCAGTCATTAAAATACAAAACAGTACGTTTCCATAGCATAGACAGTGCATTCATATGCTATAATCTATATTCGAAACAATAACAAAATAAATAAGCTGCTTTTGGAGTCGCTGCATATTGCAGGAACGACCTGTCTTGCTCCTGCTGAGTTCAGTCAAAGTCGAATTAAAAGCAGATCATATCATCTCGTGTAGCGATCACTTAGGAGAAACATCCAAAATACATACATGTAGATTTTTCGATTGCTTTAAACCAGTGGTCCCCAACGCGGTGCCCGCGGGCGCCATGACGCCCGCCAAGTTTTTTTGTGTGCCCGCTAAAGAGGTTATAATGAATAATAATAATAATAATAAATGGGTCAAGTTAATTGGTTGGTGCCCGCCACTCTCTCATAAACTCACAAATGTGCCCGTAGGCACAAAAAGGTTGGGGACCCCTGCTTTAAACATATGCGTATGACATTTGCTGTTATCAATAACATTGCTCAGAGAATACTCCTCTCTCTCTCTGAAACGTACCATACTCAACAGGTGCATATCAAATGTTTCAGATTAGTCAATTTCGTGTTTGACACAGAGGCAAGACTGCTACTCTCGCTTCACTGCGTTCAAGTAGCGCTTTATGAACCCCAAAATAGCATAAAACTGCGGGGCAATATACATTACCCAGAAACACTAGCTGGTTTCCAATGACATCTAAATAGATTAAATATAAATCTTGCCAAGTTATGTCTGGAACAGTCAGACACGTTCAAAATATTGTTTTACGATGCTGTTTCGTATTTTTATCTTCTTCCTTTTTGTAGTTTTGCAAATGCCTCATGCAGCAAAGCTGAGAAGGTTTGATATGTACTGCATAGCTGATGGACTTTGTCAAACAGTTGATTACACGATTCCTTAAATTAATTCGAAGATGAAAAGTAACAATGCACAAATACTCCGCGGTCAATACAGCAATCAACCGTATCCCGCCATTTTCAAATTGGGCCATGTCTTACAGTACTAATAGTTTGATTTTGTCCTGTTTTTACCTTCTCATTATTTTGGATTGTTTTGTTTCTCTGTGAGAAAATATCAATATGTTTTTGTTCTACGTGTGTGTGTCTTTCTGTAAACAATTTTTGTTTCTCTGTGAGAAAATGTAAATATGTTTTTGTTCTGCAGGCGCGCGCGTGTTTCTGTAAACTTTTTTTCCCTCCCCCCACCCAAGACATTGTTTGGTTCGAAACGTAGGGAAACTGCATTCTACAACGCAATTTTTGCAAACTTTTGTAATTATACATTTAACATGTTTCTCCACAGACTTTTAAAATATGCAGTCCAGGATTCCTTATTTGAAAAACAACTCTCAATGGCTTTTACACTGCCATTCTTTTTATTTATGTGCAGCTAGAATAAATCAAGGACGAGACTTAAGTTTCTTTCCTATATTATTTTATTCATTTGAATGCTTCCATTTCAAATAAATAAATTTGCCAAGAAAAACTGGAGGATGAAACAAATTACCATATTCCATTCACGTTTTATCGTTTCGTCTTTATGCAACACAGCATACTACGTTCACTTAAAAAAAAATATAAAAAAAATTATCCATTGCAGGTTTAGGATAAAAATCCTACAGTTCAGGGCCTTCCTCCATCACCCTTATCTGCTGCGTTACAGTTTCTCGTTTAAAAGGCCCACGATCCTTTGTCTTGATACAATTACCTCGCTCACAAGCCGCTGAAGTTATAGGTGAATCTTTTCTTGGTTTTAACGGCACTTTTAACACATCATTGGCTATATCATACAGAGAAAATGAGAGCTAAGTACCTTTCCCAAGGACACACTGAGGCAGAAAGCAGGAACACTTACGCTAAACAGCAAAGTGTGGACACGAGTACCTCATGCACAATGCCAATCATGCATCCTGCAGACTCATCCGTGCAAGTGATTTTACTACCACCCTGAACTTGAATAAGTCATTCTCCATTCCTTCGCTTTTAACTACACCCGACGCCCCACCATTAAGTGCCCCAAGTTTTGAGATAGCATCGATTCCATAATCAGGTTAAGCTGCAGCCATGGGCTTGGCATCAAAGATGGTGGGTAAAGTTGCCATTGGAAAAGCACACATTTAATAATCACTCGAAAACGAAGCTATATCTTCACATGACACCAAAAGACATGTTTTTATGACGATTTATGATGATGAACATGAGGGTTCTTATTTCTACGAAAAACAAAATATATCCTAAAATATTGTCACTATATTTCTAAATATGGTATACAGTAGTGTAGCAAGAAATCCCCCCACCCCCGCAAAACTAAATTATGGGCAACCCTCTCAATAAACAAAAAAGTTGTTTGATGGGGATTTGGCGGAGGTTGCTTGGGTGGTTGTTACGTCACTGATGGTATACGATAAAATTCAAGTGTTCCAACCATACATCGCGGAAGGATTTAATGTACAATTGATTAAAGTCTGCTGAAATATGCTTATCGAAGCGAGGTCTTAAAGCACATTTGCCTGAGATTAGTCTTTTGATCAACCTGAATGTAAGGCACTGACAATTTAACGGGTGTATCTATCTTCTTATCGACTAAGATCTGACATATGCCACTTCACCTAATCCCTTTACAATCACTTGGTTTAATACCCAGCACACTACAGGACTGATACTCGCTTTGTAGAAACATATGCAATAAAAGAGAAATTCGTCGAAAAAGAAAGAAAAACAAGAGTACCTTGAAGGGACTGACACTCTATTGGGCTAAAAGAATTTCCAGGAATTCAAGATAAGACCATTTCTTCCTTTAACTGCTGAGTGTTGAAACCATCTGATATTCTTCAGGGATAACAAGCTTTTCAAATTAACTGCTGTGGTGGACATATTGGATGTCAGATTGGCACCATTTTCATTTAGAACAAAGTAGCCATCATTATAAGTCGTTTGGTCAAAACCTCATGTCATAATGATAATCCATTCAGGGGAAGTAGTGACAACAAGATTTTCACGACAGCCGTTATGGCAGCCATACTGGATGTACGACTGGTATCATTTTCATGTAGGACCAACTAGGCATCATGAGAAGTATACTGATGAAAACCCCATGTTGATATGGCCATCTATTTGGGAGTCGAGATAACAATATTTTCAAGTTAGCCACCATGGTGGCCATATTGAGGGTTAGTCAATTTCATTTAGGACCAAGCAGACAAAATAAGAACCCTTCCAGTGAAAGCCATGTCAAAATGACTTTCCCTTTAAGAGAAGTAGAGAAAACAAGATTTTCAAGATGGAAACATACTGGATGTTAGATCAGCACCATTTTATTTTAAGAATAACAAACCATTATAAGAAGTCTTTTAATGAAAACCCCATGAAGATATATCTATTCATTCAGGAGAAGCAGTGATAACAAGATTTTTAAGCTGGCTTAAGACAGCTATATTAGACCCAGATCAGCAACATTTTCATTTAGGACTAAGTAGACATCATAAGAGGTCTTTCGGTGAAAACCCCATGTCAATATGACTTTCCGTTGCAAAGATTTTTTTAGATGGCTTCTGTGGCGGCCATATTGGACGTCCGATCGGCACCATTTTCATTTAGGACCGAGTAGACATCATAAGAAGTTTTTTTAGTGATAACCTCATGTTGATACGACCATCCACGCAAGAGGAGAAGCGATAACAAGATTTTCAAGATGGCCGCTGTGTGGTGGCCATATTGGATGTCAGATCGGCGTCATGTTTATTTAAGACCAACTGGACATTATAAAAAGTCTTTTGGTGAAATTCCCACGTCAATTTAACTTTGTATTCAGGAGGAGTTGCAAGAATAAGATTTTCAAGTTGGCTGCAGTGGCAGCCAGATTGGACTTTAAATCGCCACCATTTTTATTTAGGACCAACTAGACATCATAAGTAGTCTTTTAGTGAAAATCCCATGTTGATATGAACATCTATGTAGGAGTAGCTACAAGATTTCAAGATGGCCGCTGTGAAGGCCATATTGGACCCCAGATCAGCTCCATTTTCATTTAGGACCAAGTAGACATCACACTAAATCTTTCAGTGAAAACTCCATCTTGATATGACGATCCATACAGGAGGAGTAGCGATAACAAGTTTCAAGATGGCTGCCGTGGCGGCCATATTGGATTTCAAATTGGCACCGTTTTCATTTAGGTCCAACTAGACCATGCGATGAATGTGTGTGCAAAGTTTCATGGCAATCCTCAAAGTAGTTTAGGAGGAGTAGCGATAACAAACTTGTGCTAATAGACGGACTGACGACAGACGACGGACAACAGAGCATCCCATAAGCTCTTCTGATCTATGAACAGTAGGGCTAACAAAAAAAAAAACCACTTGCGGTCAAAGGATCCGGCTGTTTTTTTTTTTTTTTTCGTTTTTGTTCGTTTTAACGTCACTTTTAACACAATACTGATTTTGTCATGCCAAGGCAATGGAAACTAAGTGTCTTACACCTCGAGACAGCCGACCTTCTTTTAAGAAAATAATTAACCTTTCTTTTTGGAAAATAGTCCACGTGAAGTTTCTTAAAAAGCTACTCGATACCAGAACACTTCAAATAATGTTCGCGTCAGTACGAGGAGGTGGCGAAACTTTTGTCTCCTTTTAAATTTATTATTGTCTGTACGAGTTTTACAAAAGGCTTTTATAAATGCTTTTGAACTGGTCTTCACGAAAGTACTAATTTCCATAATCGTAAATTTTCTTGTATAATTCTCACTAGCAAGGCACAGTATTTTTTAATGTGGTCACACTAATTTGAAATGAGTATACTTTCCCTGGATGCCAGTGATACACTGTTCAGAAAATTCTAATTTCAAGGAAGACTGAAGATGTATGTCTGTATTTTTGTTTTCTGGAACGGAAGTTGTGAAAAATTTAGTTTTAATTAAAATTATTAAAAATATAAACGGTAAATTTTATTATACACCTATAGCGAGTGAGCGCGAGATATACTAGTATACTACAAGCTATTATTTCAAAACAACGTTCTTGCGGAATTTGAGTTATTTGCACTAATACAGTGAAAACTTGTTTCTTTTCAGCTCGCATGGTACTTACCTGTCAGTTCACAAGCTACTTACCTGTTCACCTAGGTATTTGGCTGTCAACTCACCTGGTACGTGACTACGTCCGTCGTCTGTCATGCGTCGCTTGTCCATCAACAATCTCTTGCTAGCACTGTACAGGATAGATTTCTAATGATGATGATAATGAAGATGATGATAATGACCATGAGCGTCTGTAGAAATGTTTTGGGCGGGTGTGTGTGTCTCTAAGCCCAATATGGGGGGGGGGGGGGGGGGGGGGGTACAAAGCCAAACTCTAAGGGATATATTTATATACTGCACAGTCAATTTTGAAAAATTCAGGGGGGTGGGAAAGACAAATGCCCCATCCACCCCCTGCGGACGCCTGTGATGATGACGACGATGATGATTATACTAAACATGGCACTGTACAGATGGGTAATGCACTAAATATATATCTACCGTATATATTCGAATATAGATCGGGTCCAAATGCAAACAACATAGATCCTGATCTGCCGTCGCATAATGCGCCGGCAGATCTGGGTCTTTGCAGTTTGCAGTTGGTATCGAATTATACGCGAGTATATACGGTATGTCTACCCTTTTATGGTGTAGATCTAGCTCAAATACTGTTCATTTTTGGCCGCTTGAAAACTACAAGCGTTGTGAACCTAACCTACCCCGTCCGTTTTTTGACGCCACATGGGGATTAAAACTACCCGCATCTGTGCTCGTCCTCCAAACAAGAACATATAATATATTTTTGTCCTTTTGAAAGAAATGGCATGGAGTTTGGAGATGCACCCTGCTCTATTTACTGTGCACCCTGTTCTATTTATTGTGCACCCTATTCCATTTACTGTGCACCCTGTTCTATTTACTGTACTCCCTGTTCTATTTACTGTGCATCCTGTTCTATTTACTGTATTCCGTTCTATTTACTGTGCATCCTGTTCTATTTACTGTAGTCCCTGTTCTAGTTACTGTGCACAGTGTTCTATTTACTGTGCATCCTGTTCTATTTACTGTGCACCGTTCTATTTACTGTGCTTTACTGTGATCCCTGTTCTATTTACTGTACATCCTGTTCTATTTACTGTACACCTGTTCTATTTACTGTACTCACTGTTCTATTTACTGTGCACCCTGCTCTATTTACTGTGCACCCTGCTCTTTTTCTGTACACCCTGTTCTATTTACTGTGCACCCTGTTCTATTTACTGTACACCCTGTTCTATTTACTGTGCACCCTGTTCTATTTACTGTACACCCTGTTCTATTTACTGTGCATCCTGTTCTACTTACTGTGCACCCTGTTCTATTTACTGTGCATCCTGTTCTATTTACTGTACTCCCTATTCTATTTACTGAATATCATGTTCTATTTACTGTGCATTCTGTTCTATTTACTGTACTCCCTGTTCTATTTACTGTGCACCCTGCTCTATTTACTGTGCATCCTGTTCTATTTACTGTCCACCATGTTCTATTTACTGTGCATCCTGTTATATTTACTATACTCCCCGTACTATTTACTGTGCACCCTGTTCTATTTACTGTGCACCCTGTTCTATTTACTGTGCACCCTGTACTATTTACTGTGCACCCTGTACTATTTACTGTGCACCCTGTTCTATTTACTGTGCACCCTGCTCTATTTACTGTCCATCCTGTTCTATTTACTGTGCACCCTGTTCTATTTTCTGTGCACCCTGCTCTATTTACTGTACACCCTGTTATATTCGCTGTACACCCTGCTCTATTTACTGTACACCCTGTTATATTTACTGTGCATCCTGTTATATTTACTGTGCACCCTGTTCTATTTACTGTGCACCCTGTACTATTTACTGTGCAAAATTTAAAGTTGATTTTCTTTAACACAGAACATGTCATTGATATCAATTACTTTCTTTTTACATTATGCATTTCCGTTATAAAAATGAATGTAATTTATACATTTGTAGTTGTTCTATGGAAAAAAAGCAAGAAATACTAACAACAGTTTTACACTATATTTTTTTTATAACTAAAAAGTGGTTTCCCGCTTCAAGCGCTCTCATAGGAAAACTGCAACCTGCCTAACCTGATAGTCAAGGGACAACTATAAAATATATACATTTTTATCTATCGCGCAATTACTGCCACACCCTAGTATATTAAGTATTATGGGCAGGTGTGCTTATGCACACTCTGGGTTGCGGATAATCCCTTCAATGATTTTAACTCGGGGTTTTATTTTTTCTTTTATTGGATTTTTATTGTTCATCCTTTTTCAGATTCTAAGGAATTATGGTATTCGGTAGAACTGATGCGTTTGACCCAGTTAACATTTTAACTAATTTCAACGTTGGTATGATGGTATGAAAGTCTGCATGAAATGTCTCATCTAATAGTATTTTGATTTTCTGCTGCGGACAGATCTGTCTGCAACAATTGATTAATTTTAAGAATAGGCTATATAATAATAACACAACATCCCAATATTAGGTTGTGGGCTGTTTTATCGGGCTAAGAGTTAAACTCTCTCCTGAGGAGGAATACCATTTAATGCTTCATTTGAACGACTCCACAGTGTTTAGCATCATACCAGCCAATGATGTTAATAGAGTTCTTCAGAAACACAGCTCCTTAGCATGCGAACCGGGTACCAGGGGCGGATCCAGAAATATAGTTTAGTATCGTTTGGGGTGCGTGGGCAAGGGGTGGGGTGGGGTCGGCGTAAAGGAGCAGGCGAGGAGTCTGTGGGTTGAAGACCCCCGAAGATCCAGCACTCTTTTCCCGGGCTAGACCAACAAGTTGTTCCAGACATTTTTTATTTTTGGACTGGTCCGCCACTTGTCAAAACAAAAAACAAAAAAAAGGTGTAAAACAACTTGTTGGTCTTTTCCAGGGCGCAATTGTAACCTTCTAACTGTAAAGAAAACTTACTCTAGTAAACTTTTCGGATGTTTTGCGCTCATTGTTTTTTTTGTTTTTTTTTGTTTTTTTTTTTTTGGGGGGGGTAATAAATGTAATTTTTCAACATGTCATTTACACGAGGAACCTCTTCTTTTTGACGACCACTGAAACCAAAACACAAATTAAAATCAATATTGAGTCAACTCTGTGAAATCTGACCAACTATAATTCACCACATTGTCTGGCTGGAACTCTGATTTTTAAAATGGGGCAAGGTTTTCAGTATTTCCACGCAAAAAGCAGGCGAGTATACTTAATAATATGAACGGAAATATAAAATGTTACTAACCAGACCCATCAAGCTAGCAACAATTGAAAAATCATACATACGATTTGATTATTCATTATCAAAAACATGCATATCTCTATCAACACTGATATTACACATCAGCTGTTAAACATAGATAGCTTAAATTCCTTAAAGATAGAAATAGGGTACACAACGAAGATTAACTCAGCTGTGTCATTTTCCCCTTGACTGTGGAGGTGAACTTGATTGGTTAGCGTGTTGGGCTCCTTATGCAGGAGTACGGTAATCGATTTACAGACCAGGCCTAATCGGTTGCCGTGACGTGTCTAGTCCTAAAATGTAAGTGAATTTTACGGAGGAGAGAGTAGCGGTGCCATGTTTGCAAAATGTCCAGCCTTCAAATAGCTTGAAAAAAAAAACAACATAATCTTGATATGATTTTCATAAAATAAAAACGTATTTTATCCATTATTTTATTTGAAAAAAAATTCTTGAAGTAAAAAAAAAAAAATATCCCCGCTCCAAAGACTACCCCCTTCCCCCGAAAATTAAATGGCCGGAAGAAGACGATCCTGATAATATATATCATGCGGGGGTCCACAATGACCGACGGATCGTACATGCCAGTATCTGACGACAAACGATGTTAATCCAAATGTCATACTTAATGTAAGTCGTCAACCCCCAGGACTATGTTGTGTCCTTAGATATGACACTTTACTCTCATTGCACAATTTTTTAAATATATTTTAATTCATATTTTTTTGTATAATCGCCTGCTTTCTATGTGGAACTTAGGCAGGGGGGGGGGGGGGGTAAATAGCAGTGCGGACTCTTATTGATAGGACTAATCTGTACAGGTGCAACCAGTTCGCTTAAAAATCCTGTCTTTAAATTCACAAGGCAGAACTAGAACAATCCTTAATCAGCACTGAAATTTCAAAATTTGTACATTTGTCGCAAACGTTACCAACGATAACGACAGGACTCCATTTCCATTGTTCTACAACTACAAGGTGACTGTAATAAAACCAAAACGGAGAAATACATTTCTCTTACCTCTTTCCGTCGACCTCTCGGTGAAACAATCTGAATTTAAAAGATCAGAATATCACACAAGATCACTGCCGTGTCCACATTTCTGATGACTTAGAAGTCGAATATGGTTTCACAATCCTTTCCAGTAACCTATCTGTTGTCACCTCTTTGTGTCGTTTTAATTAGCCGACATTGCCCTGTCTACTAACACAAATAAATTCCAGGTAGCCGTCACAGAACCATGCCTAACATGACAGGCAGTCTTAACATAGTACATTGATTTTCACGAGGCGACTCGTTGTGCGATGCGAGTCGCCTCGAGTGAGATCACCTGTGCATGACTGATAATAAAACAGGGGAAATAAGCGCTGACAAATTTCTATCCGTTCAAGACTTGCGCAGTTCCCTCCTGTTTATCGATATTATTTGCAACGTTGTTCGTATAGGCCTACCATTTTTTTATTTACATGTCGCTGATGTAAACAAAGTTGATCAGGATTTTAGCGTTTAAATAGCTTGAAAAAAATAATCTTGCTCTGAATTATCCCCCCCCCAATTGAAAAACCCTATTATATCCATTTTAATAGTTTATTTATTTATTTTTTTATCTTGAGGTAACCTTTCCTCCTGCTATATCTATTATATTCGTTGAAAAAAATTATTTATTTTGAGTTATAAGAATTTTTTAAAAATCTCAGCTGGAAAGAAAATCCTTGCCCCCCCCCCCCCCAATTGAATGATTAAATGGTCAGTCCCTAAGGAGTAAAATTACAGTTAGAATGGTTCTTGTGTAATGAAATTAGAAATATACACGCACCTGGTTGATCTGCTACATGTCACTGTTTTATTTATTTATTTATTTATTAAACTCATAGCTGTATAACCCAGAAAACCAATTTTAAGCATTGCTAATAGCTATTAGCTGTGTTAATCTTGCTTCTGAAAACCACCCTAATTGTCCAATATGCTCCATTTATCCTTAATGGGCCATGGACAACAAAAGTACTATTGGTGCTTTCTATGAAAAGAGTTCAATCATATAGGAATCAGTGATAGCTTCCTGTGTGTGTGCATGTGTGTGTGTGTGTATACATATATGTATGTATATATATATATATATATATATATATATATATATATATATATATATATATATGTATATACATGTATATACATGTGTATATATATATATATATGTATATACATGTGTATATATATATATATATATATATATATATATATATATATATATATATATATATATATATATATATATATATATAGATAGTAAAGATTGTTTATAACATTTCACAGGGGACAGGGATTTTCAGAATGTTATAACTGAGAAACGTTATATCCAAAGTCATCGTTTATTTCATCTGCATTATATAGCCATTAATGTGTTTAAAGTGCAATTACCCCCCCCCCCCACCTTTATTGTATTTATCTTTGTAATTAACCATATTTTTGGCAATGTTTAAACAGAATATAAGGTCGTGAATGTATCATGTCAAATAAAGAATATAAGGTCATGAATGTATCATGTCAAATAAAGAAAACACAATAAATGAATAATGTCATGTTTATTGGACAAAATAAAACCAATTTGCCCCATCTAAATATACAAACAAAAAAGTTTCAGCCTTTCCCAACAGGAATGTTCATATGCACAAGATGAATGTTTCCCTTGTGCATATGATATATAATTTAGCTACTAAAGATGAAGAAAAATCTACTTACATTTCCAGTAATAATGAGGAGTAATTCTATTTGATCAAAACAATTTTAAATACATTTTCTAATATTTTTCAAACCCAAACAAATCAAGCTTTTAAATTTGCACAATAATTTTTATTTTCTTTTATAAATAGCATGTTTAAAACAACCAGGAGATAAACAGCTAGTTTAGTTTAGCCCTATAGATAAACCATTGGTCAATAGGCCCTGAAACTACTGCACTATTGTCTTTCTTTCCTTCAGGCAACCTCTCAAAGAATAAATATATAAAAAATAAGTTATGCCAAAATTAGATGGAAAGAAAGAGAGTAAGTAGTGACACTTTAATTAACTGTATCTGATAAATGAGTGCCTTGTGAGCTAGGTTTGATTTACAAAGAATCACAATACTTGCATCAAAATAAGTCTCTCTTGATTTTCAAAATAATCTATAGAGCAAAAAAGAAACAGCACAAATGCATACTCACTGTGTGATGTAGATATCACCCCCGACTCCCCATTTCTTCTTTTTATTAACAGGTATCCAAGTGGTAAAGTGAAGCCTTTGACATATACCGGTACATGCAGACCTGATCACACTCACTCTACTGCCAGTAGTATGCACTCAATAATCTGTGCTCCAGCAATACATTTAAGGTCATGTCAAACAAGTTTTAACTGGTGTTTTGAGTTGACAAAACAAACCTACCTATTATATAACTATTTTATGGGCTAGATGTAGAAGAATGGACAGTTACACTTGCAACCATTGCACAGAATGACAGGGCTCTTCAAGCACCAAGTCCAAAGCAATTCTTCTGATATTAAAATATAGAATATATTTTAATATATATATATTAGTAACAATAGCCACACATGATGGGAGATAACTAATATCTGAAGGTTTCCACCCAATTACTATGAGAGCCACATTACTGCCAGCGGAGTCATCCTGGACACAACTTTGTTAAAGCATGTACTAAGAAACATTCATACCAAATTTATCAAAATTGGCTAGGCAGTTCTGAAAAAATAAGTAGGAAATAGGTTTTCCATGTTTCCTATGGATGCCACACCACTGCTTGGGGAGCCATGTCAGAAATAATTTTGATAGGGCATGTCGTAAGAAATGCTCATACCAAGTTTAATCAAAATTGGCTCAGCCATTCTAGAGAAGAGGTCAAAAATAGATTTTCCACCTGGTTGCTAAGGAAGCCACACCATTGCAAGGGGAACCACACCAAACAATTTTTTTTTATAGAACAGGTCATAACAAACATTCCTACCAAGTTTGATCAAAATTAGCTGAGCTGTTTTGGAGAAGAAGTTGAAAATAGGTTTTCCATATGGCTGATAATAAAAGCTACACCACTGCTAGAGGAGCCACTCTGGACACAACCTTGATAGAGCATGTCATTACTAACACTCCTACCAAGTTTGATCAAAACTGGCCCAGCTGTTAAAAAGAATAAATAAAAAAGTTTTTTTCATCCAGTTCTTTAGGAAGCTACACCATTGCTAGGGGACAACCCTAAACCTAATTTTGATTGGGCATGTTGAAACTAACATTCCTACCAATTTCGATCAAAATTATCTCACCGGTTTAAGAGCAGAAGACAACAGTTGATTTCCAACCTGGTTATTAAAGAAGCCACATTGTTATTAAGGGAACCACACTAAACAAAATCTTGACAGAGCATGTCGTAGGAAACATTCCTACATAGTTCGATCAAAATTTACTGAGCTGTTCTAAAAAAGCTGAAAATAGGTTTTACACCTGATTGCTAAGGAAGCCACATCACTGCTAAGGGAGCCACCCTGAACACAATTTTGGTAGAGCATGTCCCGAGGAACATTCCTGCCAAGACTGATCCAAACTGGCCCAGCAGTTTTAGAGAATAAATATCGAATTGCAAACCGAAGGATGCATGATGGATGCTGGGCCATATGCCATAAACTTGCATGGCCTTTGGCCAGGTGAGCTAAAAATTTAATGAAAGTGTCTATGATGTTATTACTTCTCCCAAAACCCTTGACAAAATTATCAATTTTACTTTACTATATTTGACCAAATTGAGCAGGGAGCTTATAGATTTGACTTTTAGACCTGTGATAGGCATGTGAGTACTTTCAGGCCCACTTGCAGCTCTTGAATGTTTCACATTTTATTCATAACAGCTTGTCTTAGATTTGCTTAAGAAGTAATGCTGACATCAGATCTAGCCATTGCCTAAGTAAGTATAGCTATCCAAAGATCTTTAAACAAGTGTTTATAAACATGTTCACATTTAAGGACTGGCCAATATCAGAATAAGGGGATGGCAGATATCTCATATAAATTTAATTGACCAAGACTGACTTTTCTTTGGGGCATTATTCATACGGTCTCAACACCACTAAATAAAAGATATTGCCTACACAAAGCTCAATGGACAAAAGCATTTGTTGCATGATATTTTTGCACATGAAATTTAGGTCACAACAGTCTGATCTCTGTTACCTGTAACAAGCGGAGCAGTCTTATTGTCGTGTCTATATATCACTGCAGAGCTATACAGCACATGAAATTATGTGAATACATGTACTATTATCTTGTCTAACTGTGAACATGATTTTGTGATGCATCATTATTCAGACATCATATAATTAAATAAAAAAATAAATAAATAAATAGGCTTACAATATAGGCAAATGTTTGTTCATGAACATCTATCACAAACATCTTATCTGATATGTGCGATAAAAGAAAAATCTCTCAAGACTTGTATAAAAAGATATCCATCAATACTAACAATAGCTGATTAAATATTAAGCAATGAAAAAACATAATGATCAAAATTAGTGATAAACTGCCCTTTTCAAGCATCTGTCTTTATTTGTCACATACTTCTACACTAATTTCATTGAAACTATTGGTGTATTCACAAAATATTTGACAAAAAAAGCAGAAGTTTGTTTGGTAATTAAATAATAAATTTTAATTACTTTATTATCCACTGTTAAAGTTTATTGTAGTTCATCAGATTGGCGGAAAGTATTTATGTCGGGGCGGATTCAGAAATATAATGTAAGGGGAGAATAAGCAAGTAGGTGAGGGGTCTGTGGGATGCAATCCGCTGTGGTGCCCAGGGGTGAAGCCCCTAGAAGCTCCTGCATTTTAAGCATTTCTAGGGCATAATTTTAACCATCTAACTGTGAAAAAAAAATACTCTAGGAAACGTTCCTATTGTTTTGAACCAATTTTTATTTAGTGGTGGTGGTGTTGGCGCTGCCCATCCATCTGCCCCTGCAAGTTCCTCAACAGTATGAAGCTCTAATTATTTCTTTAAAAGATCTGTGCTGAATATGGACTTGACAAACAATTTAATATCTTTACCTTGACAGTGACTCAAATTCAAGGAACTCGAGGGGACATCTAATTACTGCCAACCATTTATTTTTTGATTCCTTGTAAAAATGTTTTTTTTTTTGTTTTTTTTTTTAATTCACAATAAATGAATTCAGATAAAGTCAAAAATGAAATAGAAAATTGGTGATAAAAACTTGAAAATAGATACTATAAACAATATTCACAATATATATATACACTGCAATTAAAACCTTAGTGATATATAATCACATATATACCACAGTTAAAGATAAAACCACAATTAGCATCAATATGAAATAATCATTAGGAAGTCATTTTCTAACAAAAAAGGCACAATACAAACTTATTACATGTATACAATAACAATCCATTAAATATATACAGGTTTAAGTAGTGTAAAGAAGTTCATAAATGACACCAACAGCCATTCATGTATTATCCAAAACAAAAATACATTTAGATCACATAAAATTACCATAACTAACTGTAAATGTGTTCATCCCAGGTAAGCAAATGTAAAATTATATTTAAAACAATAATAAATTGGTAAAATATATCATTCGCATGTATTCATAAAAAATAAAATGTTAAATTAAAAACTAATGTATGCCATATTTCTTTCACTTATAGATAAATATGAAGATAAAATATATTGATAAACTCACCAGAGATCCTAAATTTGCCACATTTGCTGGACATGATCGACAAATGAGCTCAAATGACTGATGGCTAATTCGACATGTCGAACATTGGACATAAGCTGACCATAATAACCCTATATTTTCTCAATTGTTTAAATAATTCTACAGCCACAAAGTTCAAGACAAAAGAGGCCTGAAAGCTCATCTCCTGGACTTATAAAAACCTTATAACTGAGCGATTGCCTGATGGTTCACACTTCTATTTTTGCATTCAGATAGATCAAAGACTTTAAAATAATAAACCCCTCACACCATGGCATGTGAAATCCAACAATGTGGTGGCATGCAAGCATAAATCAGATATTTAGAACGAACTATTTGAAGCCTAGGCCTTAATTACCACATATATTCGCATATAAGCCGATTCCAAATGCAAACAACATAGACCCTGATCTGCCGGCGCATACTGTGCCGGAAGATCAGGGTCTATGCTGTTTGTTCTACTGATTAGTCCTTACAAACTGCACAGAATCAGATCTGCTGGTGCATTATGCGCTGGCAGATCTGGGTCTATGCAGTTTGCAGTTGGTTTTGGCGTATACGTGAGTATATACAGTATAAAGAAAAATGATACTAGCTATAAGTAACCTTCATTTTTTTTCTTCTGACACATATCTGAAGACCTGATTAAATAAAACTTTACTGTCGGACTGGACCGGAAATGGCTGTCAATTAGGTGTTACATATTTTTGATGCAACAAGTCTTTTTGTTGCTTAAAAATAAATAACTTTTAAAACAGTACAGTAGCATAGAATACTGTTGTTGGGTGAAATTCTATAGTATAGTTTTCTGAAAGAAAATATAATTTTCATAAATAAATAGTTTGTTAGAAAACTAGTGAAGTCAATCAGAACATCATCAGCCTTTTCTATCAAGGCGAGAAAGAAACCTCAGATGTAATTTGCTGCCATTGAAAACTATATTCAGAACTACTTTTGTTCACATGGCACAAAATGGCCGGTGGAAGGAGACAAATTCATAATCAGAACATTGTCAACCTTTTCTGTTGCAGCATTGGTGGTGAACTCAACCAGAATAGCCAAATGATATTCCGATTGCTAGTGAAGTATGTAAGGATGATACTAAAACTGAATCAATAGCTAATATGGAACTGAAAATGACCCATTTTCCAGTATATTAAATAATAATGTATATCGATGTCTTCTTATTTGTAATCACTTTGTACACCATGATTGAATATTTTTTTATTAAATTTCAAAAAAATCGGACTGCCATGTTAATGTTCTCAAAAAAGTCTGAAAATAGTCATCAGAATTTCAGGACCCTGATACTCGCATACAAGTCAAATCCAACTGCAAAACTGCATATTTCCAGATCTGCTGTCGCATAAAGCACCGGCATATCTGAGTCTATGCAGTTTTTTTTTAGGTCTAATCAGTATAACAAACAACATACACCCTGATCTGCTGAAGTATTATGCGAGGGCAGATCAGGGTCTATATTGCTTCTAGTTAGACTCATCTTACCATATATACTTGCGTATAAGCCATGTCCAAATGCAAACAATACAGACCCTGATCTGCCATCACATAATGCGCCGGCAGATCAGGATCTATGTTGTTTGTTCTACTGATTAGTCCTTACAAACTGCATAGACCCAGATCTGCTGGCGCTTTGTGCGTTGGCAGATCTGGGTCTATACAGTTTGCAATTGATATTCGCTTATACGCGAGTATATACGGTATATACCTTACTCAGAACACTCTTGTTGATTGAGATCGATAGAGCTATCAGACTGGAATGTCAGATAATGTATGGACTGTAATTGTTTGCAAACTTTTAAAAATTACTTTTGCAGGTTTATGACTAATAATAAATAAAGATATTAACCATATTTTTCAGTTGATATTTAAGCACAAAAATTTGCAAGTTTTTATAAAAGTAAAAAGTTCTCTCTTTAAAAGAAAATAGAGTCGAAAATTCAACTTGATTTTGATGAATTGAGAGTGTAAAAAAAATCTGTATGAAAAATTACAGAAAATAAAGTAATACAAACTGACAGCAGCTTTAAATTAGTGTTGTTAGTGAGGATGAACTTGGGAGATTACTCGCCCCCTCCCCCCGCAACCCCATTTGGGATGAGTCAGCATTTTTAAACAACATAAAGGTTATAAGTTCTGAGACAAAATGTTGGAAACCACATTTGAAAATGTTAGAGACTGAAGAGGAATGTTGGAAATCACATTTGAAAATGTTAGAGACTAAAGAGGAATGTTGGAAATCACATTTGAAAATGTTAGAGACTGAAGAGGAATGTTGGAAATCACATTTGAAAATGTTAGAGACTGAAGAGGAATGTTGGAAATCACATTTGAAAATGTTAGAGACTGAAGAGGAATGTTGGAAATCACATTTGAAAATGTTAGAGACTGAAGAGGAATGTTGGAAATCACATTTGAAAATGTTAGAGACTGAAGAGGAATGTTGGAAATCACATTTGAAAATGTTAGAGACTGAAGAGGAATGTTGGAAATCACATTTGAAAATGTTAGAGACTGAAGAGGAATGTTGGAAATCACATTTGAAAATGTTAGAGACTGAAGAGGAATGTTGGAAATCACATTTGAAAATGTTAGAGACTGAAGAGGAATGTTGGAAAAATCTTTAAAAACAAATATCAACCAACAGTGGTCACGTTAAGCTAGTATAAATGTGATTTGTTACAAGACACATTGTCTAGTCATGATACAAGAGAATATCCAGTTTCACGAAGATACCTCGAACATTTATCGAGTATGCTGCGTAAACACAATTTTCAAACATGGCAAGATAACTCTAAAAGTACTAATCTGACAAAGCCAAATCTTATATGGGACACGAGCTTTGGCCATTATACAAACACATATCAAGTTACATGAAGATATCTCAAACAGTTCAGGATATATTAACTGGAAAATGTGCGACAGATGGATGGGTGGACACAATTTGTAATAAATATTTGGGATAACTCTTAAAATACTGATCATACAATACATTTTTTACAGGACATAATGACTAGTCATGATACAAAAGCATATAAAGTTTGAAGAAAATATCTAAAAGGGTTCAGGAGATATTAAGAAAGCAAAACTGTGGCGGACAGAAAAATATTACCCAGTATACCCCCCCCCCCCCCAAACTTTGTTTGTGGGGATATAACCAACGTTCTAGCTGTCTGGCTTTTTCTTAGGTATTTATCTGAACATAAATTGAAGAATTCAATCATGAATGGTCAATTTATTTTACAAAATTGGCTAATTTGAGTTTGGGGTCTGTATTAGAAAAAGTTTTCTGCATGATACAAAAGCTTATGAAAACTGCAAAGATAAGATATGATAACTAGATTATGGGTATGTCACAAAAAAGTTGCACGAGATAAAATATTGGAAAAATCCTGACATTTTTATTATTATAATTTAAGTTTCTAATGTAACAGTTTTTGGACTTTGAGGTCTGGCATGAGTTTTATTCCCAATAACTTTGAACAACACAGGACATGCTCTATTTATAGTCTACCTTAAATTCATTCCATAACTTCCATATCAAATACATAATCTACAAGGCAACAGCCTGCATGTGGATCCAATTCCAAAGTGCTACATGTTGATTAGATGGTAAAGAGGAATTGATAAATGTATTTTAATGATCCAAAAAATTAAATAATTACATTGCCTTTTAGGTCTTATTCTGAACACAGAAATGGTATTGCATTCATAACTCTACCAAATGCAATATACAGTCAAACCTGTGTTAAAGGTCACCTCCAATGTGCAACCACCTTTCTTAACTAGCCCACTTTTATCAGGTCCCCAAAAGAAAATTACTGTTGAAGTAAACAGCTATTTGGCAACCAGCTATATTGAGAGGTCATTTTTTCTTAATTTCCACATGTGGTTGTTTATGACAAATTTGAGTGTACTCTTGCTTTATGGTCAAGCAGGCATGGCAGTTATCCAAAATATGACTATTTGTAAGGAATCTACATAAATAGTAACATGTGGTAATTTCTGAAGTCAAGTATCTGTACACTAACATGTTGGTTACATTTGTTGAAAAAGTTGTAATATGGGCAATATATTCTGAAACAGATATCAACTTACTGTGAACAACATCTGACACAATCTCAATCACAATATCAAGGCACCTGAAGGCATCCAAATGATATGGTTTGTTTGAATATAGAACCATGAGGGTTTCACAATATGTGAAAGGACACACTTAAGCCTCATTTTTGCAAAATAAATGATAAAATGCAAATAGATTTATTCTGCTCAATTTAATGATGATCAAGATGCCCAATTATCCTTTAATATTCATGAATATCATCTGCAGTAGCTTTCCAAAGTTATATTTTGAAACAGACTATATTGTCTGTATACCAAGTCAATGAATGTTAATTTCTTGTATGTCTCGATCTTGAGATTGCATCAGACATTGTTTGTTTGTGAGAGAATGTCTTTTGTTATAACTGAATGAAAGAACTTAACAACCTAAGCAGCCACAGTAACTCTGTTGGTACATTGTCAAATTTGTAATTGAAGGGTCATGGGTTTAATATATGCCCAGGCCAGCCCTGATAAGCTGACTTGGTGTGTCCTTGGAGAAGGCACTAAGCTCCCATTTGCTTGAATGATATAGCCAATAATGTGTTGAACGTGCTGTTGTGAAACCAACCAAACAACCAACAAAAGTTTGGTACCTTAATTAAACATAAAATGCAAATAACTATAACTTCAAGTAAATTTCACAAGAAACACAATTATGAATGTAAAATAACTATAATGTAAACTTGAACACAAAACATATTTATCACAAACACATATTTTATCTATCATAATTACAGTATACACACAATAGTAACAATAAAGATCATATATAAGAAAAACATTTAGAAAAAATAAAACAAAGGTATCATATATACTCACTTATAAGTTGGGTCCAACTGCAAACAACATAGACCCTGATCTGCCATCACATAATGCAACAGCAGATCAAGGTCTATTACTCTTAACAAACTGCATAGACCCAGATCATCCAGTGCATTATATGATGGTAGATCTGGATTTATGCAGTTTGTGTTTGGACCCAAGTTAATGGAGTATATAAGGTATACAAAAGAATAAACCAATTAAATAATCTCCATTGTAATCATATATCACTATATTAGAAAAGTCATAATAGCAAATTACAAATATTTTAATCCTAAGAACTAGATATATTTGTGACAGGGTGCCAGTGATCTCAGACCTGAAGGAATATCTACTGTACCGTACATTCAACTTTGTTAATACTATTCATTTAGTTTAGTTGGTATATACTTTTGAGGTGTTGCAAAAAATCACACTTTTGTTGGTAGTCAAATTCGTGGATTGAGCAAGGAGTCCTCTTGTTTCTATATAAGGATTATTATTCACTGGGTTTTTAAATACATGCTTTTAGTAACAATGAAATCCAAAAAATTGGTACCCAAGGAAAAATTGTTCACAATACAGTGAAACCTGTATATAAAGGATAACCAAGGAACATACAAAATTGTCCTTTATATACAGGGGTCCTTTATATACAAGGTCATTACACTTTATGTGTTTCACAGCTCATACAGTTATGATTCTGAGTGTTGCATAAAATGCAAAAAAAAGCAGAGGTTCTTAGGGATAATAGGATTTCTTCTTACCAATGTACAGCACTATTGCATTTAATAAGAATGAAAATCAAGCAATGAAACTGTTAGAATCCAGGGCACTAAACAATGAAATACAAAAAAAAGTTAAAAATTAAAAATGAATTGTATTGAAAAAGTTAATGAACTAACATGCACTAGGACTTTTAATCCTGGTCATCAACAAGTAATTTTAAAATTAAAAGACAACATTTTTTATTTACCTGTAAACACAGTTAGCCTTATCTAAAAGGTCAAAGGTCATAAAGGCATTTTTTGATTCCAACACCAGTAATTGTGGGCAAACTCTCGATGTAAAATTGACATCATTTACATTACCTGCTCTTATTTGTAACACACTATCTTCCTTTATAAAGCAAAGATTACACTAACGTAAACAAGAGTCCATCAAAGGGACTAAGACTCTACTGTCCGAAAAGAATTTCCAGGAATTCAAGCTAAGACCATTTCTTCTTTTCAACTACTGAATGTTGAAACCATCTCTGATACTGAATATAAGAGATATAAGATCAGCACTATTTTCATTTAGGACAAACTAGACACTATTAGAAGACTTTTAGTGAAAACACCATGTTGATATGGCCATCCATCCAGGAGAATTAGAGACAAGATTTTCAATATGTCCATTGTGGCAGCCATATTTGAGGTCAGATCAGTACCATTTTCATTCAGGACCAACCAGATATCATAATGAATCTTCTGGTGAAAACCCCATGCGGAGATGACTTTCCATTTAGGAGAAGTAGCAATAACAAGAGTTTCAAGATGGATGCCACAGTGGCCATACTGGATGTCAAATAAGTACCATTTTCATCTAGTACCAACTGGACATCTTAATAAGTCTTATGGTGAAAACCCCATGCCAATATGACTTTTCTTTCAGGAGAAGTTGCAATAACAGGATTTTCAAGCTGGCTGCCATGGTGGTCATATCAGACATCAGATTGGCAGCATTTTCTTTTAGGACCAAGTATGCATCATAAAATCATTTTGTGAAAACCCATGTTGATATGACACATATTCAGGAGGAGTACCCATAACAAGATTTTCAAGATAGCCACTAAGATGTCCATATTGGACATCTGATTGGAACCATGTTCATTTAGGATCAAGTAGATATCATAAAAGGTCTTTTGGTGAAAACCCCATGTTGATATGACCATGCATTCAGAATGAGTTGCAATAACAAGATTTTCAAGATGACTGCCATGGCAGTTATATTGGACATCAGATCAGTACCATTTTCATTTAGAACCAAGCAGACATTATATTTTTTTAGTGAAATCCCAATGTGGATATGACCATCCATTCAGGAGAAGTAGCAATAACAAAATTTTCAAGCTAGCCACTGTGGCGGCCATACTGAATGTCCAGGTAGAACCATTTTCATTTAGGACCAACCAGACATCATGAGAAGTCTTCTGGTGAAAACCCCATAATAATATGACCTTCCATTCTAAAGAAGTAGTGATAAGATTCTGAAGATGGCTGACATGGTGGCCATATTGGATGTCAGATCAGCACCATTTTCATTTAGGACCAACTAGACATCATAAGAAGTCTTTCAGTGAAAACCCCCATGCTGATATGACCTTCCATTCTGGAGGAGTAGCGATAAGATGGCTGCTGTGGCTATATTTGATGTCTGAGCAGCACCATTATCATTTAGGACCAATCTGATCATGGCAATCCTCCAAGTAGTTTAGGAGGAGTAGTGATAACAAACTTGTGCTAATGGACAGATGGACATTGGACGACAGACAACAGGCTATCCGAAAGCACTTCTGGTCTATGACCAGTAGAGCTAAAAAATGGACCTTGTAATTCTAATCAACATGAACTGAATGGAGACAAGCTCATGTGCATTATTGATCTTTAAATAAATTGTTTCCACTAAAGTCAGTGTTATACACCTTGATATACAAGCACTTTAACTGAGTACACGATTAACACTATCTTAAATCTGAGCCAGATGTTGTCAGTCTACTTATTCATGAACCGTTTAATTTACAATATATTTAAAAGCCACCATTTTGTTAATCAATTGGGTGCCCATCACAATAACTGTACTCTTTTCGATCTGACTGAAGCAAGATCGGATAAGTTATGAATTAATGCTAAGCAAGGTTATCATGTAATGAAAGCTAGTGGAAAAATGGTCACTGTCTGTTGTCTATACTCACTTATAAGTCGAGTCCAATTGCAACTGCACAGACCCAGATCTGCCATTGCATATTGCACCAGCTAATCTGGGTCTATGCAGCTTGTTAGGAGTAATCAGTAGAACAAACAACACAGACCCTGATCTGCTGGCGCATTATGCGATGGCAGAGTCTATGCTGAGTGCAGTTGGTTTCCACTTGTACGCAAGTATATACTGTACTTAATTGTCAAAACAAGCAGAGCCTCACATTTCTATGTACATTTAATACAGCCTGTGGTGAGCTGCAAGGGAGGCAAATCTGTACATGTGTTAGTACAATGTCTCTTATACACAACTTCGTTGACAGAAATACATTGTCCATTGGCTGTGTTCAGGGTCTATTCTATGATACATAATTGTGAGATTCACATAATTTATCAAAACTCTTGCTACAAAATCCACCAAATGTGAAAAAATCATACACCATATTTTGAATCCCTACCTGTATTAATGTTAAATCCCTCTTATATCTAGAAATGGAGAGAGGAATTTTCCCCTCTAAATTTTCAGTCCAAGAGACCCTGTGCGTTAGACAGGGGTCCACGTAAATAACTCACAATTAAAGAAGCATTTTCTTTGGGGATTCCCACAAGTGTCCGTTAGGAACAGGTGTTCGTTATACTGATATGTCCACTAAGGCTGGTTACACTGTATGTCTAAACAATTAGCAATTCAGCCATCTGATTAAAATCAAGATATACTTATAACAAATAGATTGGACAGACACCGATTTGTGTTCATATATGCCAATCTTTGGAACTGGTCCACTTAATTTTAGCAACCTATCAGATAAAGTTTTGCATTTCGTGTTCAGGAGAGTTATCATTAGAAATTTTAAGTTCTGAATGATGTTCTTCACTTTCATAAATGGGAAAGCTGTAATGTAATTGGTGAATCAAAAGTACAACAGGACAATTATATCAGATATCTTGATTTTAATCAGATTGCAAATAGTCAATCCTTTTCATCAATCAACATGAAACTTTTTGTAAATGAATTAACAGATGCCATCAGTGATAAAAGCTTTTCTTAAGAAATATCAATAGTAGTGGAAATCTCATGGGTAACCTGTACAACAGATGTACCTACCCTTTGCAAACCTGTACAACAGATGTACCTACCCTTTGCAAACCTGTACAACAGATGTACCTAACCTTTGCAAACCTGTACAACAGATGTACCTACCCTTTGCAAACCTGTACAACAGATGTACCTACCCTTTGCAAACCTGTACAACAGATGTACAGACCCTTTGCAAACCTGTACAACAGATGTACCTACCCTTTGCATTACATTTGATTACTCCCTGCCCAATGGCTTATTTTTTAAAAAATATGTAGGCAACCAGTAAAAGAAAATTTACAAAATGTTGCATATTTCAGCCTTTCAAGGCCTATAAGAAATAGTTTTTTTTTCCACAAAGATGAATCTAAATAACTGACAAAATAAAAGCATCCAATTTTGGTAACCATGGATATAGATAAAGGCACAATTTATATGAAAAAACTATTGATCTATCTTATCTACTAGATTATTCACAAAATATCTTACTAGAATTCCTTGTACCTATTAAAGTCATATACTTTTGACTGAGTTTTTTATGACGTAAAACAATAATTTTTCAACAAACTGACTGAAAAGAGATAAAGCTAAAATTGTTGATGGTGGCATGGACTTGGGTAAAATATCAGTAAAAACCTACTGGAACTGTTTCTTTTATCTGCATTGGATCCTTTTACAGCATTTGTGTGCAAAGAATGTTCATTTATGTATTGAATGATTTAAAAGATATTGTGAGAAAAAAAATAAGAATCATTCCAATTATACTAGTAGAGGTGAAATGATATGTCTATGCCAAGTATCGATACATATCATGATACACAACCTATGATACGATACATATCAATACACATAAAGAATAAAGAGGTAAGCAGCTACTAAATATTTATGGTCATTGAAGATTAAAAGTAATTTTAAGACAATAAATATTGTTGTGAATAAATTCTCCACCTTTAGTATTGATGTGTGTATCAAAAGAGCAAAATTATCAAATACATCAGTGAATCATTTCACCCCTATATACTACCTACTACACAACACAAAAGTTTATATTCTTATCATTTACAAAAACTGGTAAAATGTATGACTTGATATATACTTAAATGTGTTTGGTAGCTGAATATTATTAATCAAAAACCATTATTTCAATTAAATCAGTATGTTTTGACATAAGATAACAATACCCATGAGTTCATGAAAAATTAACAAATTGTTATGAGATTTTTGTAACAAGTCTGACTTTTGCTTGCACAACATTTACCCAATTAAGTCGGACTTTTGCTTGCACAGCATTTACCCAATTAGGTCTGATTTTTGCTCACACAGCATTTACCCAATTAAGTCTGACTTTTGCTCGCACAGCATCCACCCAATTAAGTCTGACTTTTGCTTGCACAGCATTTACCCAATTAGGTCTGAATTTTGCTTGCACAGTATTTACCCAATTAGGTCTGACTTTTGCTTGCACAGTATTTACCCAGTTAGGTCTGACTTCTGCTCGCACAGCATTTACCCAATTAAGTCTGACTTTTACTTGCACAGCATTTACCCAATTAAGTCTGACTTTTACTTGCAGCATTTACCCAATTAGGTCTGACTTTTACTTGCACAGCATTTACCCAATTAAGTCTGACTTTTACTTGCACAGCATTTACCCAATTAGGTCTGACTTTTACTTGCACAGCATTTACCCAATTAAGTCTGACTTTTACTTGCACACCATTTACCCAATTGGGTCTGACCTTTGCTTGCAGCATTTACCCAATTAGGTCAAAATTTTGCTTGCACACCTTTTACCCAGTTAGGTCTCACTTTTGCTTCCACAGCATTTACCCAATTAGGTCTGAATTTTGCTTGCACAGCCTTTACCAAATTAAGTCTGACATTTACTTGCAGAGCATTTACCCAATTAAGTCTGACTTTTGCTTGCACAGCATTTACCCAATTAAGTCTGACTTTTGCTTGCACAGCATTTACCCAATTAAGTCTGACTTTTGCTTGCACTGCATTTACCCAATTAAGTCTGACTTTTGCTTCCACAGCATTTACCCAATTAAGTCTGACTTTTGCTTGCACAGCATTTACCCAATTAAGTCTGACTTTTGCTTGCACAGCATTTACCCAATTAAGTCTGACTTTTGCTTGCACTGCATTTACCCAATTAAGTCTGACTTTTGCTTGCACAGCATTTACCCAATTAAGTCTGACTTTTGCTTGCACAGCATTTACCCAATTAAGTCTGACTTTTGCTTGCACTGCATTTACCCAATTAAGTCTGACTTTTGCTTGCACTGCATTTACCCAATTAAGTCTGACTTTTGCTTGCACTGCATTTACCCAATTAAGTCTGACTTTTGCTTGCACTGCATTTACCCAATTAAGTCTGACTTTTGCTTGCACTGCATTTACCCAATTAAGTCTGAATTTTGCTTGTACTGCATTTACCCAATTAAGTCTGACTTTTGCTTGCACTGCATTTACCCAATTAAGTCTGACTTTTGCTTGCACTGCATTTACCCAATTAAGTCTGACTTTTGCTTGCACTGCATTTACCCAATTAAGTCTGACTTTTGCTTGCACTGCATTTACCCAATTAAGTCTGCCTTTTGCTTGCACTGCATTTACCCAATTAAGTCTGACTTTTGCTTGCACTGCATTTACCCAATTAAGTCTGAATTTTGCTTGCACTGCATTTACCCAATTAAGTCTGAATTTTGCTTGCACAGCATTTACCCAATTAAGTCTGAATTTTGCTTGCACAGCATTTACCCAATTAAGTCTGACTTTTGCTGGCACAGCATTTACCCATTTAAGTCTGACCTTAGCTTGTACAGCCTTTACCCAATCAAGTTTGCCCTTTGCTTGCTTAGCCTTTAACAAATTAAGTCCGACTTTTGCTTGCACAGCATTTACCCAGTTAAGTCTGACTTTTACTTGCATAGCATTTACCCAATTGGGTCTGAATTTCGCTTGCACAGCATTTACCCAATTAAGTCCGACTTTTGCTTGCACATCATTTACCCAATTAAGTCTGAATTTTGCTTGCACAGCATTTACTCAGTTAAGTCTGACTTTTACTTGCATAGCATTTACCCAATAAAGTCTGACCTTTGCTTGCACAACATTTACCCAGTTAAGCCTGACTTTTGCTTGCATAGCATTTACCCAATTAAGTTTGACCTTTACACAATTAAGTTTGACCTTTGCTTGCACAGCATTTAATCAATTAAGGTCTGAGCTCTGTTTGCACAGCATTTACCACAAAATCAATGTTTTACCTTTGCCAATGTTTCCAATACAAAAGTATGTGAATGCTAAGCACATTTGAAGAAGTCATCTAGAGATGATATATCCCCCAAGTACCCTGCTGAGACATGGAGATATCCTCCTGAAAGTACCCTATGGTCCAGCACTCTCAATGTTTATACTGTTTATGCTAGTACCCTATGGTGATGATAATGATTTTATAATTTACAACATGTGCGGCCATTCGGCCATGTACATTGGGTACACTATGGTCTCACACTCTCAATTTATATACTACTTATTCTGCACTTTTGTTTCCATGGTAACATAAAAAAGTATTGGTTGTAAAAAAAAATCTATGTATTTTAGGTGGGTTATGATTGGAAACACCTTTGTATATACTGAGTACTTTAAGTGACTGCCTTACTCAGCCTAACTGTCTGCCTCATGGGATTTCCCTATTCCACAAAAACAAACATAATGGATTATTTTTCTCTTATTTCTCACTAGGAAATAGTGTTGGCAAAAAATACAGCTTTAGAAATAGAGTATTTTTAATAAACTTTTAATGTCAGAAAGATTTTGGTTTGGTTTGGTGTTTTACAGCACAGCAACTGAAGTAAGTGTCTTGCCCTAGGATGCACCATGGTAGCTGACCTGCGCTGATCCAATGGTAGAATTCAAACCAGTCACGAATTTGGCATGCTAACCACTGTGCCACCATGGCTCCTGTTTGCATTAGACTCTTCTTATGACATGCAAGAGTTATGACATGCAAGAGTTATGACATGCAAGAGGGCACATCAGGCCTATTCCACATCCATGAGCCTGCAGGAGGTGTCATTAGAAAGAGCATAAAATGTTAAGTTTACAACAAATAATTTGTTGCAAATAATGATTTCTGTTTATAGGTTGACAAAATTTGTCCTTTCAATACTAAAACAAAACAAACATTACAGTCAGTCATGACATCATAAGCATAATGATGTGATCTACAGTGTCAATTAGTGCATTCGTGCAAGATAGGTCTCCTCAATGGGCAAACTTTGTCACAATAATATACAGGAATGAGAGAAAACATTTTGTGCATGACACACCCACCCAGCTGTGAATGGCAAAGATCTAAATTTGCATTACATAATGTGCAAGTGGATCAGTCTATTTTGTTTGTTCTACTTCTGATTTTAAATGAACAATGACATAATGCACTTCAGATCTATACTTTTTTCTGGGACCCTTTGTGGCATGTACCAGTATCTACATCTGAACACCTTGCTAAAAATGTTAATCCCAGACCATAAATTTAGGACCTAAAATACCTTCTAGTGATCATGACTAGCTTCATCCAAATGCATGCTAGGATGCTGGATGAGTCTATTTATGAGAAAGGGTGAACACCATAGAAACAACTCAATTTGCATGACCTTCACTTAGGGGCATATCTGAAGCTGGCTAAACACTATTAAACAGGAGCTCACTCCTTCATTTGCCCCAAAACAGAAGTGCATGAGAGTTCACTGTAATCAATTAATGTCTAAGTCACCTGGATTAACATGTCATAGGAACAATAATAGCGAAGCTATTCACTTGGACTGGAAACAGATATGATAGTGTTTGCACTGAGATACAGAAGGTTAGTTTAAACTTCAAAATATTTTAAGCATTTAATCATTTTCATGCAAATTTTAGCAATATTGTGCTTCTATTTAGTCAGCTGTAGATAGGGGTACAAACTGCAGATGGTCCCAGAAAAACTAAGATCTTGTTCAACCAGACTCTCATGTGGCCTCCATGAGACATCTGCCACATGAGAGCATTCAACCAGACTCTTGCATGGCCCTGTGAGACCTCCACCACATGGTCTGGTAAAATGCTTTATTGATCTCTGTTACAAATAGAAGGTGCTTTGGTGAAACTTTGTAGGAACAAAACTATAAAGACATTTCTCCCTATCTCAAAATGTATCTAGACATATTTCTGCAATCATTCAAGCCAAAATCCTATTGCAAGCTTAAAAGGATTTCATTGAACCATCACTTTGTAATCAGATGCTGATGCAGTAGCCGTGTCTCAATCAGCCAATAAAATTGTCCATGTTTACATGAAAAACAAATGGCACCATCTCATCATTACAATGATATATATTACATCATCTCATTTCATTAGTCAATCAAATCATTTTTCAAAATTTTCTAAAAGTCCTGTTTTTGTCTTGCAAGGAAAACAAAGTTTTTTTATTTTACCATATCCTTGTTTGGCGGAGATCTCACTGAGCCACTCTGTTCACCATTAGGAATGCATTTTATACAAGAATAAATATGAAGCATATTCTTACTTCAACTGTGATGTCAGTACCATCAAAATTTTTCTGGCTTATTTAGATATTCCTTCATGGATTCCAAATTGTCATTACTGTCTAGTTGTACACTTTCTGACACACAAAAACCATCATTGATATGACCATTTAAAATGTTATTTATATCACCATTTACCTCCTTTATGGATTCTGAATTTTCATAATCTAGTTGTACACCTTCTGGCTCACAAACACCATCATTGATATGAACATCTGAAACGTTATTTACATCAACATCAACCTCCTCCCGAGACTGTTTGACAAGCTTAGGTAAGTTAGCAAGACTAATTTTTAGGTCCTTGAAAGCATGCATGAGAAATATTGCAGTTACTATTACGAGAAATCCACACACACCTCCCAGAATATTCTCAAATGTCATATGACCCCATTCTTGGAAAAGAATAAGGGATCCAGTTATTGCACAGGTGGTGAAAATAACATAGTAAATAGGTGTCACAACAGCTGTGTTGTACGTGTCTAGGGCCCTGTTTAGGAAGTTTATTTGGATCACAATGCATATGGCCGTGATAACCAATAAAACATAAGTAAGCCAGTTGATGAATTGATTGCGGCCGCCGATGGTCTCTGTGATAGCAACTCCGAGTCCTTTACAACCAGGTACAGTGAATGATCCAAGCGTAGAACAAATTATGATGTAGATCAACACATTCTTCTGCCCATATCTTGGAGCCAAAACAAAGATGAAGACCAATGCTACTACAACCATAACACACGCGTATGCAATGAAAGCTGCAAAGATAAAAAAAAGTTAGACTTTCACATGATTTAAACAGAAAAAAACAAAACATTTAATTATGCAATCAAATCCACATTGGCTTGAATATGGAACAAAATTACCAAAAGAAATGGAGCTGAGACAGCATACCATATATACTCGTATATAAGCCAATACCAACTGCAAACTGCACAGACCCAGATCTGTCATCACATAATGTGCCGGCAGATCTGGGTCTATGTAGTTTGTAAGGACTAATCAGTAGAACAAACAACATAGACCCTGATCTGCTGGCACATTATGCGACAGCAGATCAGGGTTGATGTTGTTTGCATTTGTACCCGGCTGATATGCAAGTATATACAGTAGTTTTGTTGAAATACATTTAAATCCATGCACTTATAATGAGCCAAAAAGGGACCAATAAAATTTTGTTTGTTCAAGCAGAATTTCCTAGAACAAAAATAAATGCACAGATCATATTAAATTTTATACCTATATGTCATGTTAAGTGCTTCATGTTATGATAATATTTTGTATAAGGAAATGTGAACCAAATGTAGAACATCAAAGTGCAGATATAAGGGAGGTGACTCTGAATTACCTGGTCCTTTAAGTTTATTCAGCAGTTCTTCCATACTTTTCACTTCAGGTTCTTTTGGAGAATGAACCACCACAACAGTAGATCCCAGTAGGCACAAGGCACACCCAATCTTTCCCAGTATATTTAAATGCTCCTTGAGGAACCTTGATGACAGCACAGCACTGTCAAGTTAAATAGAGATGTACAAGTACTTTAAATATTGAAAAAACTGTATTATTATTACTTTTTAATTATGCTGTAGTTTTCAATATTTGATGATAAACATTTGATATGACAGTAGTCACTGAAGCTGGACGGAAGAAACCATAGCATTTGCAGAAAATTAACAATCCTGAGATAAGTAAGCAAGTGACTGATATAGCTTTGCCTTGCTGTAACATGGTAATTGAGGTCCAGAAATGCCAACCACATCACGTCCCAAACCATATCATTTGAACATCAAAAACTTAATGAAGTGTATGTATCTTTATGAATGGGGGGAGGGGGAGGTACATGGATTAATGCCAACATATTAACTACATTTATGTACATGAAATACTGAATTGTCACATAATGGAAACTGTACACCCAAACTGATTATATTAATAATAACATAATAGAAACTGTACATCCAAACTGATTAAATAATGGTCACATAGTGGAAAATGGATACCCAAACTGATTATATAATGGTCATATAATGGAAACTGTATACCCAAACTGATTAAATAATGGTCATATAATGGAAACTGTATACCCAAACTGATTAAATAATGGTCACATAATAGAAACTGTACATCCAAACTGATTAAATAATGGTCACATAGTGGAAAATGGATACCCAAACTGATTATATAATGGTCATATAATGGAAACTGTATACCCAAACTGATTAAATAATGGTCATATAATAGAAACTGTACATCCAAACTGATTAAATAATGGTCACATAGTGGAAAATGGATACCCAAACTGATTAAATAATGGTCATATAATGGAAACTGTATACCCAAACTGATTAAATAATGGTCACATAATAGAAACTGTACATCCAAACTGATTAAATAATGGTCATATAATAGAAACTGTACATCCAAACTGATTAAATAATGGTCATATAATAGAAACTGTACATCCAAACTGATTAAATAATGGTCATATAATAGAAACTGTATACCCAAACTGATTAAATAATGGTCATATAATAGAAACTGTACATCCAAACTGATTAAATAATGGTCATATAATAGAAACTGTACACCCAACCTGATTAAATAATGGTCATATAATAGAAACTGTATACCCAAACTGATTAAATAATGGTCATATAATAGAAACTGTATACCCAAACTGATTAAATAATGGTCATATAATAGAAACTGTACATCCAAACTGATTAAATAATGGTCATATAATAGAAACTGTATACCCAAACTGATTAAATAATGGTCATATAATAGAAACTGTACATCCAAACTGATTAAATAATGGTCACATAGTGGAAAATGGACATCCAAACTGATTAAATAATGGTCATATAATAGAAACTGTATACCCAAACTGATTAAATAATGGTCATATAATAGAAACTGTATACCCAAACTGACTAAATAATGGTCACATAATAGAAACTGTACATCCAAACTGATTAAATAATGGTCATATAATAGAAACTGTATACCCAAACTGATTAAATAATGGTCATATAATAGAAACTGTATACCCAAACTGATTAAATAATGGTCATATAATAGAAACTGTACATCCAAACTGATTAAATAATGGTCACATAGTGGAAAATGGACATCCAAACTGATTAAATAATGGTCATATAATAGAAACTGTATACCCAAACTGATTAAATAATGGTCATATAATAGAAACTGTATACCCAAACTGATTAAATAATGGTCATATAATAGAAACTGTACATCCAAACTGATTAAATAATGGTCACATAGTGGAAAATGGACATCCAAACTGATTAAATAATGGTCATATAATAGAAACTGTATACCCAAACTGATTAAATAATGGTCATATAATAGAAACTGTACATCCAAACTGATTAAATAATGGTCACATAGTGGAAAATGGACATCCAAACTGATTAAATAATGGTCATATAATAGAAACTGGATACCCAAACTGATTAAATAATGGTCATATAATAGAAACTGGATACCCAAACTGACTAAATAATGGTCATATAATGGAAACTGGATACCCAAACTGACTAAATAATGGTCATATAATGGAAACTGTACATCCAAACTGATTAAATAATGGTCATATAATGGAAACTGGATACCCAAACTGACTAAATAATGGTCATATAATGGAAACTGTATACCCAAACTGACTAAATAATGGTCATATAATGGAAACTGGATACCCAAACTGACTAAATAATGGTCATATAATGGAAACTGGATACCCAAACTGACTAAATAATGGTCATATAATAGAAACTGGATACCCAAACTGACTAAATAATGGTCATATAATGGAAACTGGATACCCAAACTGACTAAATAATGGTCATATAATAGAAACTGTACATCCAAACTGATTAAATAATGGTCACATAGTGGAAAATGGACATCCAAACTGATTAAATAATGGTCATATAATAGAAACTGTATACCCAAACTGATTAAATAATGGTCATATAATAGAAACTGGATACCCAAACTGACTAAATAATGGTCACATAATAGAAACTGTACACCCAACCTGATTAAATAGTGGTCACGTACTGGTAACTGTACACCCAAACTGATTAAATAATGGTCACATAATGGTAACAGTACACCCAAACTGATTAAATAATGGTCACATAGTGGAAAATGGACATCCAAACTGATTAAAAAATTGTCACATAATTGTAACTGTACATCCAAACTGATTAAATAATGGTCACATAATAGGAAACAGTACATCCAAACTGATTAAATAATGGTCACATAGTGGAAACTGGACACCCAAACTGATTATATTAATAACATCATGGAAACTGTACATCAAAACTGATTAAATAATGGTCACATAGTGGAAACTGGACACCCAAAATGATTATATTAATAATAACATAGTGGAAACTGTACATCCAAACTGATTAAATAATGGTCACATAGTGGAAACTGGATACCCAAACTGATTAAATAATGGTCACATAATAGAAACTGTATACCCAAACTGATTAAATATTGGTCACGTACTGGTAACTGTATACCCAAACTGATTAAATATTGGTCACGTACTGGTAACTGTACACCCAAACTGATTAAATAATGATCACATAATGGAAACAGTACACTCAAACTAATTAAATAATGGTGACATAGTGGAAACTGGACACCCAAACTGATTAAATAATGGTCACATAGTGGTAACTGTACATCCAAACTGATTATGTAATAGTCACATAATGGAAACTGTACATCCAAACTGATTAAATAATGGTCACATAGTGGAAACTGGATACCCAAACTGATTAAAAAAATTGTCACATAATGGTAACTGTACACCCAAACTGATTAAATAATGATCACATAACGGAAACAGTACACCCAAACTGATTAAATAATGGTCACATAGTGGAAACTGGACTCCCAAACTGATTAAATAATAGTAACATAATGGAAACTGTACAAAAAACTGATTAAATAATGGTCACATAGTGGAAACTGGATACCCAAACTGATTAAGTAATAGTCACATAATGGAAACTGTACATCCAAACTGATTAAATAATGGTTAGATAACGGAAACAGTACACCCAAACTGATTAAATAATGGTCACATAGTGGAAACTGGACACCCAAAAAACTGATTATTTTAATAATAACATAATGGAAACTGTACATCCAAACTGATTAAATAATGGTCACATAGTGGATACTGGATACCCAAACTGATTAAAACATTGTCACATAATGGTAACTGTACACTCAAAAACTGATTAAATAGCGGCCACATACTGGTAACTGTACACCCACATTGTCACATAATGGTAACTGTACATTCAAACTGATTAAATAATTGCAGGAATAAAAATAAAGGTATTACACTGAAACTATTGAGTTGTCTTCTTAAATCCATGATCATCATGTATTTGGTAGGTGTACATGAAGATAATCATAAATACCTTGGTGAATATTTATTTCTAATCTAGTTGTGAAAACTGGGCTTTTCTGCCAAAATTCAAAACATTACTATTTCCATCTATTTTATGCTTCAAACTCAAACAAACATGCACAAGCAAGAATCATGTTTACATCTGGTAAAGTCTCGATAACATAACTGGGATCTTCCCAAAATTGTTAAATCAATCCGAAATTCCATTCATGTATGACAACCTTGTAGCATTGTGACTCTGAACTAATCTGGCCACACTATACTATAGGTTGACAAGGATACAAAGATGTTTGTAAATAATAAATATTGTAAACAAATGGGGACAACAGGTAGCCCACAAATAGCACAAGTTTAAAAGGTGACTGCATTGCACACCTGAAGGCACACAGTGTACCTGTTTATATTTGAAAATGAACTTGTCAGATTTGTTTATTTACATTATGTAGACCTTCAGCTGTTTTCAGTGGCAGATCCATAAATATCAGGGGAGGGGGCATGGGGCATAAACAAGTAGGCGAGGGGTTTGTGAGATGGAACCCATGGGAGGGCCCAGAAAGCAAAGCCCCTGGAAGCTCCTGCATTTAAACATTTTCAGGGCATAATTTTAAGCATCTAACTATAAAGAAAACTTACCCTATGAATCGTTCCGGTTGTTTTGCCAAAAAATTTATGGGTGTGCTGGGGGGGGGGGGAGGGGCGCATGAGCTCTGCCTTTCCCTCAATCTGCTCATGGTTTTCTCTCCAGTGAAAACAGGAGTATGCAAATTAGGTAGCAGTATGGTTACTATAAATACATGTAGAGCATCTTACAGTCAACATAGCTTACTGTCTTGTTGTTGACTGGACATGAATAATGAGAAGCTAGGGGGCGGGGGGGGGGGGGGGGCGGCTGTTAAATGATTTAATACTTGTTTATATTCACACTGGGAATAATTATCAATAAAATGCTTTTTCTAGTGAAGTTGTTCACTTTTCTGTATAAATTACATATATTTTCAAGATAACCAACCTCAGAAAGATCGTTAAAAACATTACTCCAAGAAAACTGTGTAAGATAAAATAAGATAATTTATTGTCTTTCATCCAACAAAAGGATATGACAATGACAACACAATTACTAATTATCTAATATAAAATGTCAACATTGAAAATTTGCATGCTGTCTCTCACTCTCGTCTCTCATCCACCCATCCTTTAAAATCCCCACATACCGATGCTTAAAACATTTAAAAGCAACTAAACTAATTTATTATAGAAGACAAAATTCTCCTGGAGAGTTGCTAGCAAGTTTACTAATTATCTGATTGTCAACACATACTTACTTTGCCCCTATTAAACTTTGCCTTTTTACAGAAATTTCAAATGCATAATTAATAATTAAGGGTGTCATATCATAATTAAACATGCTTATAAATGGCAAAATAACCTATCTATGTCATTAAGGATGTCATATCCAACTTGCACTAAATTATGATATAAGATTTTTCTCCTGTCTTCATACTTAGAACAATGGCAGAAAAAATATTTTTCATACTCTAATTTGTTTGTATAAAAGGGGCAATACCTAGCATCCCTTGGGATTACAGGTTTTAGGTAACGTCCAGTTTCAATTTGCAGAGAATGATCACTGATTCTAAACAAGGTAAATTATTGTAGCTGTTTCTTTTCTAAGCCTAATAATAGGTATCTCTCAAATTCAAAACTGTTCTTGATATTGAAAGAGGCAGATAATTTGGGACTTATATTTATACTGTTTTTCCACCATACATCATATCTTTGTATAAGTTTTTGGTTTATGGCATGCATCAGTTTATCTTTTGAGAATGTACTAGAGTTTTCCAAAACATGTTAAAATCCTAAATATCAGAATATATTTTTGAGAGCCTTGGACCATAAAGAAGTGTCACTGTTTGTGTTTTCTTGTAAACATTTTTCTGCAAGGGAGTCCTGGGAGAGTTCTAATAGATGTAACCAGTATTTTATTGTTTGGACAAGGATGCGTATGTCTTGGAGATATTCCTCAGCTCCCCTCTTGTTGCCAAGTTGCTGCTAAATTTATTAATGCCTAAGTAATATTTCAAACTTCTGATAAATACTTTGTCATGTAAATTGTTATCAAATAAATCCTCTAGGCAGTTGTCAGAGTCTAGCTTGTGAAGTTTACAAGATACAAGACCCCCAAAATTTCACACCCATAAATTGTAATAGGTTGAATAATAGAATTCATATGTTGAACCCCTACCTTAACATTTATGACTACAGTGTCTACCACCCTTATTGAATATAACTATTTTAGTTATCAGTGTTAAGAGATAATCCCCATCTATCTAGATATGAATCAAGATTATGTAGGGCAATTTGCAAGCCATTACTACTAGTTGCTAATAATACAATGTCATCTGCATACATTAAGGAACTTATATTAGTATCATGTAGTACAACAGGATCACATGCAGAATCAAAAATGTCCGGAAGCTCATTTATGTACAAACTAAAAAGTTCTGGACTGAGGTTGCAGCCCTGTTTCACTCCAACATTACTACAAATGGGATCAGTTAATCGACAGTTTAGTTTTACGCAAAAATGTATCCCCTTGTACATGTCTAGTATGATAATTTTAAGAAACTTTCCTTTAATGTTGTAGCACTTTAGATTGTAAAAGATTCCTTATCTCCACACAGCATTAAAAGTTTTTCATAGATCAACAAAGCAAACAAAAAATATTTACCTTTTAATATATATTTTTCTATAATGGAATGTAGGACAAAAATATGATCACTTGTTCTGTATCCAGCTCTGAAGCCAATTTGATAACAATTAATAATATTAAGTCTGTCAATATATTCTTGTAGTCTTTCATCTAAAATCTTACAGAACAGGTTGTCAAGGCAACTAGAAGCAGCAATGCCTCTATAACTGGAGGGATCATTGGGAAATATTCCCTTAGAAAGAACTATGCTGAATAAATTCATATAGTTCTGAAACATATAAGTGACTGATACTTTGATTATTTCATTATTACTTGAATCAAACCCTGGAGCTATGTTGGACTTAAGCAAGGAAATAGCAGAGAACACCTCCATACCAGTAATATGATAATCAAGTACACCTGATTCGGTGGGCTACCTTAACAACATCATCAATATTTTTTTGTCATTAGATTAGTAAAATGTGCTGTCCACTCCTCAGTGATGGATAGAATTAGTCACTGCTTTTTGCATGTGAATGGGGATATATTTGAATGTTATTGTTGACTGCTAGCTCTTATGCGGGTAGGATTTGCATGCCTTCTAACTTTTTAAAAAATGTTATTACACCCCCTTTATTTGATTTAATACAAACACATAATTAACCTGATAATAAAAAGCAGGTCTATTTAAAAATGATTCTAACAATACAACAAACACATCCGCAAATCAGAGATCAAAACAAAGTCGGCACTTAATTAGGTTTTCTGAAACACTTGCAGACGTAGCTGTGACGATAGATTTACACTTTTTATGTCTGATCACCCTTATAAAAATGCTTGTGATAGCTCGTAGCAAGCTCGCAATAAGCTTGTTACACTCTTAATTGTAGCTAGCAGACTAGGTGGGAGCTTACAGTGAACTTGTAGGATCTCATTGAAGAAATTTGGCAACATGTAAGTACAGTTGTTTGCACAATCTCGCTAGCAAACCTTGCAGATAAATTAATTATCATCTATAAAATTCAATATAGTGATGGTGAGAAATTTGCTACATAATATAACATTTTTGTCAATAAAGTCATTAATTTGCATATCAAAACAATAATCTTTGAAATTCCCTGTCTAGTAGTTAATTTTATTTTAGCTTTTCATTGCATTGATATATGAACTGGAGAACTGTGGATGTTGTTTTATATTTGCAAGTTTTTGACAACTGACACCTATGTACTTTCATGTATTTGTTGGTACGTAATGAATATTAATGAATTTATAATGTACAAGCTGATCAATGAATAACCTTAACTATGTAATGTAATTCATCACAAACCCAGATGTACATTTTTCCATGGTATAGGCTGGAAAAGTGCAGAAAAAGCCTGGAAACCAGGGAAAATACAGGGAAATCATGGACGGTCTGCATGAGTTTCCAGACTTTTCCAGGGTAATGCACACATAACATAATAAAGTTTGCTCCACATAATCAATGAGACGATAATTTTGCAGATCAATATTATTTACTGCTGCGCCTGTCAAACTGCAGTTATCGATGCAATGTTGTCAGTTATCAACAATAGGATGACGATATTAGCAAATTACATGTACATGCAAGCTTATCAATTGCATTCCTGTTTTTTCTTATTACTTTTTTTTATTCTCACATATGAAATTGCCCTTATGCAGTGAACTTTAGCTGAGGCAAGTTCAGATTTTGTGTACATGTAGGCATGCTTCTAATTTTTATATTTGTTTTCATTTTTAAAAGAAAAATGGCACTATTCTATTTAAAAGGTCTTAAGGAATAAAGCAAGTAATTTCATTGCTTTATTTAAAGATGTAGAGTACTGAAAGTTTGACGAATATGTCACAGCCCTTTCAAAATGGATGGTAGAACTAAAATTTAGGATCTCTTTAAAGGATGGTCATGAATAACACTTACATATGTTTCTTAGACTTGTGAAGTAATTTTAGAATGTTGAACTAAATTAAACACTTATGTTATTTTACCAAAACATGTAAATAATCAAATTTGTTGCCCAAGTTACATAGTACATGTTTGTGTAATCTATTTCAGTGGATGGTACTTGAACTAAACAAGAATCAGGGGAGAATGCATGATTTTATTTTGAGAGGATTTGTTGAGAAGAGGTGGTTCAGTGTACTACAAATGCTTACATTCTTGTTTTTCACCTAAAAGTGTACAATTTTAAGAGATGGGGGAGGGTGAACCTAACCATCTGACAACACCCCTCTCCGCCACTGGATTTCTATACTTAGGTGAAGTAAAAAGTGTCTAAAGTCATAAGGAAAAAAATGTGAAGATTTTCTCTCATACTGGAGGAAATGCCTGTGAGATTCCTTAGACCGAAGAGCTTGCCTTTCTGTGGATCACCCTGAATTTCTGGAATCTTTCCTTAATAATTAATTTTATATGATCCAGATCATATGACCACCAAGTCTCCTTTATTTGCTCGGTGTGCAACAATTTTGCAAGAAAAGCAGTATGCTTCATTTAGAAAAGACACAATGTAACAGCTAATGAAATGTTTTGTGTATGAAGTGATATTGCAAAAGAAATTGAACAGCATATCAGTACATCATGGTAATCTATTGAGGTTTCATTTTAACAAAGTTTTAAATGTTATGATAGAAACTACTAATGTATTGTACAACTATATGAAAGAATGTTTAACTTTGATAAATACTGTTTCAAGCAATTATGATAAATATGGTTTCAAATAATTATGATTTTGTTTATTCAACTTTGTTTCCTTTGATTCATTCACAGATTTTAGAGGTCTCCAGTGATTAATAGTGAGCAAAGCCTGAGCATGTATAATGAGTTCTCTAGAAAGTGTGCATAAGTAAAACAAGATAGGTTAAATGTACAAGTATCTATAATGTTAATCATAGATTATTTTCTTACTCATAGGACTTATTCACTGTTATAAATATATCTGCCACTAATCTGAAAACCTGTGGGTTTTTTGTTGCAGTATTGATGTTCACCATGGTTACAGCATGATAGTGTATTGGTAGGAAACTGGCACTGCCACCATGCTGCTTACATATTCTGTTACTGTGCGACAAGTTGATTCCAGCATAAATTAATGCATTGAGTGCAGTACATGTCTTTTAATATAAATGTCAGGCATTAAGTACAGTTTCTTGCCTACCGAAAAGATATGTAGATAAACAAAGCAACACTGAATAATAAATCAATTTTGTTATGGCATAAACCTATAGAATTGTTTTAAAGATTGTCGAGCATTCCAAAGTTTATCTAAACATTTTTCTCTAAGATCTTTTTAAATTGTACAAACATAACAATGCATGATATTCATTCTCAACTAGTACTAAGATATTTCTCTGAAGCAATGACACCCTCATATCTACCTATCTCTGTATTAAATGTATGCATGGCTAGACATTTAAATCTGGCAAGGTCCTATATACATGAATATGAAAGAAGACTTGAAATCAGCCGTAGTTTGCTAGCTCATGCCTAGTAAATTTCTTGTCAGACTAGTATTTTTCATAATTTCAATAGTCTGATGCAAGTAAATCTTGAAGTGTCTGTCATTGATTTGTGGGAAGGAATATTGATGATTCAGCAGGACTATTACATTTCTAAGTGTACTTGTTCTTCTGGCTACAAAGAAATTTATGTTGAATTCTAAGCCTATGAAAAGGTTATCAATGTTTAAAATTCTGGCAGATCATTCTCTTTTCTGATTACTATTTCACATTATTGACATGTATGTTTTTGCCCATGGTGTACATTTCAATTTGCTGTAAGAGCAGACTCTATTGAATCTACACTTGTGATTGTACTTGGATAAGTAAAACATCTGCTTTCTTAAACGGGGAATAATTGACACATTACAAAATTTGTCAACTGAGACGAACATGCACACTTTCACCCATGTACCAAACATTACTTAACTCTGTGTTTAATTAACATTACTTAGTAAAATTATTACTAAGTAATAATATTTTAATTAGTAAAATTATTACTAAGTAGTAATATGTGACTTAATTCTGTGTTTGATTAAAATTACTTAGTAAAATTATTACCAAGTAATGTTTTAATTAGTAAAATTATTACTAAGTAATATTTTAATTAGTAAAATTATTACTAAGTAATATTTTTTGGGAAAATTATTACTAAGTAATTTTCCTTAGTAAAATAATTACTATGTAATATTTTTACTTAGTAAAATAATTACTAAGTAACAATATTTTACTTAGTAAAATTATTACTAAGTAATATTTTTTGGGAAAATTATTACTAAGTAATTTTCCTTAGTAAAATAATTACTATGTAATATTTTTACTTAGTAAAATAATTACTAAGTAACAATATTTTACTTAGTAAAATTATTACTAAGTACAATATTTACTTGTCATCTTTTACTTGCAATTACTTAATTTTCTTTTACTTATCATTACTTGCAATTACTAGTAATTACTTGTAATTACTCATCCGTTTGACAAACTTTTTTACTTAGATTTTACTCATTTTGAGTAAAAGAAAAACTTTTTAAAGTAATTACTAGTAATTTTTTTTCAGTGTACCCTTTGAAATACATCATTATATGTATTGCAATGTTCTACAATAAATTCACATGAATGTATATTTATTGGTATGTACCTTGAATCATTTAATCTGATAATAGTAGTAATGAAACATAAAAGTTTATCTCTTACCTGGTAATGACACTTAGTGCACCAAGGGGAGTAACCAATGTGGCTGGTGCAAAGGCATATGCTGCAAAGTTTGCTACCTCTCCAACACACACTGTAAATAAGACAAAAAAGGATTTCAGCACATATTTCTCCATCAACCTGCCAATATTTAATCAACAATGAACCCAAGTGGGCCTGAGATTGCTCACCTGGCTAACAGTCAAGAAATCTGGGTCAGTGGGATGCTTCTGTGGAAATTTCTTCCAATGCTGTTGATTACATGTTTTACAAACATGCTTGCTTCAAGGTTTACCTAGTTTTTATGTCTTCATTCATGTGATGGCACAATACTGAAAGGCCTCTATGTCAGGACACTTTCTGTCAAAGTTGGTAAAATTCTGTTAAGTGCTATTCTTTAAATAAAAGTTGTGTGAAAGTTTTTTTTATTTTTAGTAATGGTGGCCACATTTGATGGTGTATCGACATCATGTGCATAAGTATGAAAGACCTTCAAGTCTGAATGCTTTCTGTCAAAGTTTCTTTCAGGTTTTCTAACTGATACTATTTTTTGCCTGCTGACCCTAGAAATTTTTCTGACTATAAAATGTTAAAAAAACAACAACGAATTCCTAATTTTTTCTAATTTTGTGACCTGTTCATATTTCATTTTGTTCATAGGTATTTGACATCACACCCATTAAGTTGCTAACTTTTATTCCCAGTATTTTTAAAAGCCTACTGGACATAGACTATGTATGTATGTATCAGTGGTAAAGGTAAAACATGTAAAATCCTTAAAACATGTGGTTAACATTTGTGATATAAAATGCATTCTCTCAAAATGTCCAAGATTTTCTCTGGTGGTACATCATCAAAATACTTCTGTCTCACCAAGTGGAAGTCATCACATTTGATAAGAATGTGTTCCACTGTCAGGGAATGCACTTTGGTTGAGGTTTACTCTTAAGGAGGTATGCACGAGTCAGGTTTGCGTGTCCAATATACAATCAGCACAATACCACCTCATCTCTGCAATTTGTTTTATATGAGGAGTGCCACTCACCAATGGTGGGTTTGATGTTCTGAATTTTGTGGAGTTTTCATTTCATATATTTTGCCAAATATGACAAACATGCTGATTTATACAATATTTGAAGTTAGTATATGGAATCTTCAATTTGGAAATGGATGACTGAGCACAGAATATTTTTATCCAGATTGTATGAGCAAATCATGTTCCTGTAAGATCTGGGATATTAACGGATTGTCAGATTTAAGATTTTTTAGTGTGGAAAGGGAATCTGAAAAGTTGATGTAATTTGGTATTTGATTGGTTTCCACGTAGTTCAAAGATTTGATTATGGCTGTAATTTCAGAGGTAAAAACAGAGGCTTTATCCAGTAACCAGCTTGAGAATGTGTCTTTCAGTTTTGCATCAGCAGCTCAATCTTGTCTCCATCTTTCAAACCATCTGTATATACAGGGATGTGTGACCACGATAGAATGCTCTGACTTCATTGAATTTACTCTGAAAATTGTGTGGATTTTTTTCATTGACAAAGATCAAATATAATTTTGGGGGGTTTTGACAACCAAGATTGTGTTTTAGGAACATAGAATTTTGCAGTATTTCTAATATTGACTTTTGCTGTTTCTAAGTGAGGATGAATTTGTATACCAAAAGACTACATCATATGTGTGATTAGATTAATTTGAAGATAGTTTGGTAGTATACCGCTTGAGCCAATTTCATTTGTTTGAGAGGTAGTGCCCCGGGTGGCCATGTGGGTTTGAGTCTCGGCTTGGTCAATGTGGGTATGTGAGAAAGCTTGCCAGTAGCTTCCCGTGAGTCACTGGTTTTTCCCAGTTTCTTCCTCCACCAAATATATTGGCTGCCATGTATAGCCGATCATGTACTGAAAAATGGCATTAAACCCACAAAACCAAAACCAAACCATTTGTTTGAGATAAAGTGATAGTTTGCTTGCTTCAACATAGAGGCTTTCTGAATTGGAAGCTGCACCCAGATAACATCTCAGTCCCTGATTGTTATTGGATCACATATCTGGAGGTAAAATTTACAAGTAGATCCATACACAACTGAGACATAGTCAAGTTTAGATCATCCCAATGACTTTTATAACCTGCTCCCCAATCTTATTAAATCCAAGGCTTTGTGACATATGTCCCTGAGGTATCTAATATGTGGAAGGAATGTTAATTTATGGTAAAAAATAACAGGAATAAGACAACCATCAAGACAGAGATTTGGGTCAACATGAATTTGACAAAAATCACAAAAGTGCATACAAACAGTTTTAGATTTATAAAATTAGAACCTGTTTTCTTCTGACCATTTCTGAATTTTGTTTATTCTTATCTGTAGTTGATGTTCAATGGTATGCATACTCTTTGATCTATAGCAGATCAAAAAGTTGTCAACATATAATGAGCAGTCAGTTCCTGGATTAAGGCATTTAACTGTGCTGTTCATTTTTATGTTGAATAAGGTGATTGACAATATCACCCCCTGAGGTACACCCACATCCTGTGACAATATCATCCCCTGAGGTACACCCATATCCTGAAGTAGCTTTCAGAAAGGGTGCTGCCTACATTAACTCTAAAATTCTTATGTTTCAAAAATCTTAATAGAGTTAGGTAGGCAGCCACTTAGACCTAGTTATATAGGTCATGCATCATGCTGTACTTCCATGTGATATCATATGCTTTCCCCATAGTAAAAAAAGATGGCAAGTATATGTTCTCTGGCATTGGAAACCACACTGAACACCAGATAGTAATTTGTTGGACTTCCGATACCAGAGGACTCCATAATTTATGATCTGTTCCATGGTTTGGTAAATACAGCTTGTCAGTGATATAAGCCAATAGTGGAAGGGCTGGTATGTTCCAGTGATATAAGCCAATAGTTGGAAGGGCTGGTATGTTCCAGTGATATAAGCCAATAGTTGGAAGGGCTGGTATGTTCCAGTGATATAAGCCAATAGTTGGAAGGGCTGGTATGTTCCTGTGATATAAACCAATAGTTGGAAGGGCTGGTATGTTCCAGTGATATAAGCCAATAGTTGGAAGGGCTGGTATGTTCCTTTCCAGGTTTAGGTATGGGTATTACTGTTGCTTCGTGTTAGTCGCCAGTTTCCAAAATTTTATTGAAATGTTGAGTAGTGTATTGATGGGTGTATCAGGAACCTTTTATACTAACTTATAAGTTGAGTCCAACTGCAAACAACGTAGACCTGCAGATTTGGGTCTATGTTGTTTGTTCCTTCTGTTTGTTTGTAAAGAACTGCATTGACTCAGATCTGCCAGTGCTTAATGTGATAGCAAACCAGGGTCTATGTTGTTTTACGTTGGACACAACTGATAAGTGAGTATATATGGTAACTGTTTCAGAAGTTGGTAGTGCATATCATCTGGTCCTGCTAAAGTGTCATGGACTCACTCTCAAGAGAGTCCTGTAATTGTATGAAAGTGAAAGGTTGATTGTAATCTTCAGCATTTGGAGATCTGAAATTTAGAGGAACCTTTCCTTTACGGTTTTTGACACAGTTAAAGTTTTTATAATAATTCTCTTGTGATGAGTTTTCTGAGAATGTTTTGGTCAATGTATTGGAGATTGTTGGTAAGGTCATGACCATTTCATCAGATTTCTTTAATTGTTTGATACAAGTGTTTTTTTTTTTTGACAAGGATGATTTTTCATATCATATTCCATACAGATTTAAAAGAGGAGTATGAGTTCAACCTAGACACATAGCATTACCATGTTTTCCTTTTATTCTCTCTAATGGTACAATGAGTTACAGAATGGTAAATTTGGTATTTGTTTAGACTAGAAAGCATGATTCAGAAATAGATACCTTTGCACAGTTCTCTCTAATTATGGTCAGTTTCAAATTTACCGGAAGTTATATCACATCAGCACAAATTATTTAAGTAATTACACAGACAGTGCATATCTATCATGTAACATTTGTTGTGCAGTAAATCTAACAAGGTCTTTTATGAAAAGATTAAAATTTGGGGGGAAAAATGAGTTTACAAAATCTTATTCTGACCGACCAACCCAACTTTTTTTTAACATCAAAACGGAAACATAACATTTATTTTTGTAAGGCCCAAGTGGCTTTTTAGAAGAAGTTATTAGAAGTTGTTCTAATTTTAGTAACAGTACCCACAGGTGATGGCAGATTGGCATCATCTGTACATACTTAAAAGCCCTTCCTGCCAGAATACTTGCTGTCGAATCTGGTCAAATTCTATTGAGTGGTTTTTGAGAAGTCATTTAAAGGATTTTCCGCTTTTAGTAATGGCAGCCATATTTGATAGCAAATCAACATCATTTGTATACATTTAAAAGCTCTTAACGCCAGAATATTTTCTGTCATAGCTGGTGAAATTCTGATGAGCAGTTTTTGAATAGAAGTCTTAAAAGTTATTATCTTTGTTTAGTACTAGTGGCCATATTTGAAGGTAGATTGTTTTAATTTATACAAATTTGAGAGGCCTTTATGCCAGTATGCATTCTTTCAAATTTTGCCAGATCCTGTACGAGTTGTTTTTAAGTAGAAGTTGTTGAAAGATTTTTCTATTTTTATTAATGGTGGCCATATTTCATTGTCAATCAATATTATTTTACAAAGTTGAAAACCCTCTATGCCAGGATGCTCTTTGTCAAATTTTGTCAAATTCTGTTAAGCAGTTTTTTTAACAGAAGTCCTTAAAAGGTTTTTGCATTTTTAGTTACTATGATGTCATATTTGATGGCAGATAGCATTTTGTACAAATTTGTAAGCCATCTATGTCAGGATGCTTTCTGTCAAATCTGGTCAAATTCTGCTGAGGTGTTTTTGATAAGCTGATTCAAGTTCTTTTCTATTTTTAGTAACAGTGGCTGGAATTGATGGCACATCAGAATATTTGTAAAATTGTAAAGCTGTCTATGCAAAAATGCTTTTTAATCAAATTTGATCAAATTCTGCTGAACATTTTTTGAGAATGAGTCATTTATATTCTTTTTATGTTTAATAATGGCAGTCATACCTGATGTTGAATCAGCATCATCTGAAAACATTCTAAAGACCTTCATGGCTGGATGCTATTTTTCTATTTTTCAAATTCTGCTGAGCATTTTTTGATAAGTTATTTAAAGCCTGTTTTTTTTTTAAAAAAGAAACGGTGGCAATATTGGCAAACAGACTGCCATCCATTGAATAAATTTGAAAGGCCTTGGTGCCAGAGTGCTCCCTGTAAAATCATATGCAAATTGATCAAGCAGTTTTTGAGTAGAAGTTGTATATAATAATGGTAAATGGATGACATATGCTGAACAACAGGCAAAGGACCAAACCATAAGTGGCCAGGTGAGCCAAAAATTAAAAATCTTAAAAAATACTTCAAATGACTGTGCATTATTAGCAGCATACATTATCCATTCTATCATAAAATTACCATAGATAGGGGAAATTTCTCTATGGATTTTTATTAGGATCTGACAAATTGTAAAATCAGGGATGGCAGACAACACTGGGCTACCAGTTAGCTTCAAGACTATTCTTTTACTTATTATGTGTCATTAACAGTTAGCACCATTTCTTAAGTATTTTGGAGGAATTGTTTTGAAAAGATAGAAAGAATGTATATCATATAGTACCCACTGGGCTACCTGACTTCAATATATATGGTAGACAAGACCCATCATCTGGGCTTTCTGACCTCAATATATATGTAGCCCAGTCATATCATTCTGATAGCCCCTGGGCTTCCTAACTTCAATATATATGGTAGCCCAGACCTACCATTCTGATAATCCCTGGTTTCCAGACCTGGACTTCCTGACTTCAATATATATGGTTGCCCAGACCTACCATTCTGATAATCCCTGGTCTCCAGACCTGGACTTCTGACTTCAATATATATGGTAGCCAAGACACATTATTCTGATAGACCCTGGGCTCCAAGCACAAGATCTGTCACACCCTGATTTATGTTTGTTACTTCCATGACCAGATCATAAGTTACAAAGTTTTATGCCAATTTTGTTTCATAATCGGGGAAAAAAGTTAATCATCTTTCAGACATTACAAATTTGCACCTTATCATTTCTGCCAGGTACAGTAATATTCTATTATCACAAATTATATACTAGTGAAACTATGTCAGGAAAAATTATCGAAATCTTAGTTTTTACTCACTGAGAATCATTCCAGCCCACCAAAGCCACTCTTTGAGGTAACCATGCCCTCCCTCTCCTACAAAGGAATAATAATAATAATAATAATAATAATAATAATAATAGTAATAATAATAATAAGTAACTGGTGTGCAGAAAACATATATATGTACCAGTATCTAACACGGAGACATTTATGAAAAGGCCTAAAATTTATTATAGATAATATTGTATATTAACAAAAAATTGTGCAAGACTAAACCAGTTAAATCCTAATGTACGACAGTATTTTTTCAATACCATACTAAATTTCTTTTTGAAAGTTTGAATACACATTAATATATAGTATGGGCCTGTTGCATTCTGAATCGTACACCACCGTCAGTCTTCAAAAGTATTTACCTGGGCCAGTTACTATCTACCTGAGGATTATTTAATCTCTTTATAGCTTACAAAATTTCAAACCAAACCTTGATCCATCTACGCACACTTTTTTAATTTGGAAAAATAAAGTTACTGAAAATGCTATTTATAGTACAAGCACAGCCTAATATACATCATAAGGTGCATGGTTGCGACGCGGATCCTCGTGCAGGTAAAACTAAAAGTCGGTACATTTATACTGTATAAAACGTGCACAATACCATACGCTATAAACAGTAAAATTAAAATAAAGGCTCGAAACTACAGTGAAAAATTTATATGAATCATAAAATGTATTGTAAGTAGAATATAGACATCATATTTTTGTTAATTATATGCCACACATTCCAAAATAACGAAGTCTTAATAAAAATAGCATTATAATATTTTTGTAAAAAATCATAATTAAGTACCTTTAAAATAGCATGTAATTTAGTCATTATTATTATTATAGAAGATAAAAAACCCATATACAAATGCATGCAGAATAAGTAATAATTAAAATAATAATTAAAATATTCAGATAACAATACTTTTTAATATTGTGTCTATATTCTACTTACATTACATTTTATGATTCAGATAATTTTGTTCACTGTAGTTTCGTAGCCTTTATTTTAATTTTACTGTTTATAGTGGATGGTATTGTGCACGTTTTATACAGTAAAAATGTACCGACTTTTAGTTTTACCTGCACGAGGATCCTCATCGCAACCATGCACCTTATGATGTATATTAGGCTGTGCTTGTACTATAAATAGCATTTTCTTTAACATTGCACTCGCCGTTAACAACTTTTTTTTTCCAAATTAAAAAAGTATGCCCAGACGGATCAAGGTCTGGTTTGAAATTTTGTAAGGTATAAAGAGATTAAATAATCCTCAGGTAGATAGTAACTGGCCCAGGTAAATACCTTTGAAGACCAATGGTGGTGTACAATTCAGAATGGAACGGGCCCATACTATAGTTAACTATATTAAAAATGAAAATTATTTATTCAGTCATGACCCTTTCTGACAAAATAATCAAATATAATGTCACATGAAAGAAATCTGACTCCCTGCCACTGTCCCCTAATTTTAGATGGATTAAAAGTAGATTTATTTAAATACGCTATATATAATCATGTAATGTAATGATCATATCAATGAATATTGTTCAGCACAAGTAAACTGCAATAGTTTCAGTCCAGAAGAGATATTAGCCTCTACATGTAGATTTTGAGTTGGAAAAATCAAGTTAAAATTTCTGTGAAATCATGGATCTAACAATAGGTACTTGTCATGCTTCTTGTGCAAGAATTACAGATGAAAGTTTTGTAGGAGGCTTATATGTATACTTATCATTAGCCCACAAGTGAAATGTTGTAATCAGTTGTTTTTTTCAAATGCTGGAAATCTGATATAAGTTAAAATGTGAGCATCTTTGATGGCTCACCATAGCAAATCCTCTTGCATTTGTTATAATTTCACTTTTTAGCCTCAACTTTACCCCAGTCCATATTTATTTAATTTCTATCTTGTGGATTAGAATTATTCGCAACTTCAAGGTCAATCCTACAGATCATACCTCGAATGTATGTTGATAGCTGCCATTCGAACTACTTCAGCTATTTATGAAAGAAGGCTTGACTGAAAAGTTACAAATTACTAAACTATTTTTGTCATTCATACCTTCTCTGTCAATCCTACAGTCAATTCAATTGTAGAAATCATCCAAGTGGTGCATATAGATTGGGGGGTTTTTTTGCTACAAAATTTCCGGCAAACAAAATGTAAGATTTTTCTGTAAATTACTGCACCAACATACATCCGACAAATATTTTTGCCTCATAGAAATAACTGAGGTAGTTTCAAATGGGCTTAGAGGATGACATAACATGCAGATAGTTGGATTGACAGATGGATGGATGGATGGATGGATGGATGGATGGATGGATGGATGGATGGATGGATGGATGGATGGATTGATGGATAAGTGTACTAAAAGTATATTTTAGTATCCTTGACATATTTGAAAATCAAGTGTGGGGATATGAATCCTTAAGAATTCTTTCATAACAAATGTCATAAAACTGTATATCTTATTATAATTAAATACTTATTCAAACAAGGTGAAAAGGAAATCATTTATGAATCATAAATACCATAAGTCCCTTGTTAAGAATTTCATAACTATGGCTTTATGAAAAGAAAGGGTTCAAGTGTGGGCATTCCAAAATTAGGGTAACATATATTTTATTCCACTGATGGATTTAGTTCATTCTGGCTCAATACCTGCTCTAGAATCGTGCATCTTTGCATATCTTAACAATCCAACTTTCTTGAAAATGAAGCTGGACCCAATCATGACACTAGAGAACACTGCAATGCCTAGACCAATGTAGAAATTCATGACAGAATTCCCACTGGTGGTAGTGTTGATACTGGAGGTGGTATTAGTTGTGTTTCCCAGTGACACACTGGTAGTATTAATTGAACTACTTTCTGTGGTAACATCCCCGAAGCTTTCATTTCCAGCCATCTTCTAACTGACCTGGAAAAGATAGAAAAATTACCTGATGGAAATATATTAGCAACTTGCAGTACTCCTCATTATAACACTGTCCATGGGAGTCATAGACTGGTAATAAAAAGTTCATTATACACAGTTTAGCTACTATATATTGAAATGTACCACCCTTATAACAGGAATGATACCCTTAAACAGGGATGATACCTTTATAAAAGGGGTGATACCCTTATAACATTGATTATAGCGTTATAACTGGAATGATACCCTTATAACAAGGATGATACCAGTATAACAGGAATAATACCCTTATAACAGGGATGATACCAGTATAACAGGAATGATACCCTTATAACAGGAATGATACCAGTATAACAGGAATGATACCCTTATAACAGGGATGATACCAGTATAACAGGAATGATACCCTTATAACAGGAATGATACCCTTATAACCCTTATAACAGGAATGATACCAGTATAACAGGAATGATACCCTTATAACAGGAATAATACCCTTATAACAGGGATGATACCCTTATAACAGGAATAATACCCTTATAACATTGATTATACCCTTATAACAGGAATGATACCCTTATAACATTGATTATACCCTTATAACAGGGATAATACCCATATAACAGGGATGTTACCAGTATAACAGGAATAATACCCTTATAACATTAATTATACCCTTATAACAGGAATGATACCCGTATAACATTGATTATACCCTTATAACAGGGATAATACCCATATAACAGGGATGATACCAGTATAACAGGAATGATACCCTTAAGCAGGGATGATACCTTTATAAAAGGGATGATACCCATATAACATTGATTATACCTTTATAACTGGAATGATACCATCATAACAGGGATGATACCAGTATAACAGGGATGATACCAGTATAACAGGAATGATACTCTTATAACAGGAATGATACCAGTATAACAGGAATGATACCCTTATAACAGGAATGATACCAATATAACAGGAATGATACCCGTATAACAGGAATGATACCCGTATAACAGGAATGATACCAGTTGAACAGGAATGATACCTGTATAACAGGAATGATTCACTTATAACATTGATTATACCCTTATAATAGGGATAATACCCTTATAACAGGAATGATACCAGTATAACAGGAATGATACCCTTATAACATTAATGATACCCTTATACCAGGGATGATACCAGTATAACAGGAATGATACCCGTATAACAGAAATGATACCCTTATAACAGGAATGATACCCTTATAGCAGGGATGATACCAGTATAACAGGAATGATACCCTTATAACAGGAATGATACCAGTATAACAGGAATGATACCCTTATAACAGGGATGATACCCTTATAACAGGGATAATACCCTTATAACAGGAATGATACCCTTTAACATTGATTATACCTGTATAACAGGAATGATACCCTTATAAAAGGGATGACAACCTTATAACAGGAATGATACCCTTAAACAGGGATGATACCTTTATAAAAGGGATGATACCCATATAACATTGATTATACCATTATAACTGGAATGATACCCTCATAACAGGGATGATACCAGCATAACAGGAATGATATCCGTATAACAGGAATGATACTCTTATAACAGGAATGATACCCATATAACAGGAATGATACCCTCATAACAGGGATGATACCAATATAACAGGAATGATACCCGTATAACAGGAATGATACCCGTATAACAGGAATGATACCAGTATAACATGAATGATACCCTTATAACAGGGATGATACTCTTATAACAGGAATGATACCCTTATAACAGGAATGATACCAGTATAACAGGAATGATACCCTTATAACAGGAATGATACCAGTATAACAGGAATGATACATGTATAACAGGAATGATTCACTTATAACATTGATTATACCCTTATAATAGGGATAATACCCTTATAACAGGAATGATACCCTTATAACAGGAATGATACCCTTATAACATTGATTATACCCTTATAACAGGGATAATACCCGTATAACAGGAATGATACCCTCATAACAGGGATGATACCAGTATAACAGGAATGATTCACTTATAACATTGATTATACCCTTATAATAGGGATAATACTGTTATAACATTGATTATACCCTTATAATTGGAATGATACCCATATAACAGGGATGATACCCTTATAACAGAGTATACCCTTATAACAGGGATAATACCCTTATAACATTGATTATACCCTTATAACAGGAATGATACCCTTATAACAGAGTATACCCTTATAACAGGGATAATACCCTTATAACAGAGTATACCCTTATAACTGGGATAATACCCTTATAACAGGGATGATACCCTTATAAGAGGGATAATACCCTTATAACAGGAATAATACCCTTATAACAGGAATGACACCTTTATAACAGGGATGATACCCTTATAACATTAATTATACCCTTATAACAGGAATAATACCCTTATAACAGAAATGATACCCTTATAACAGGAATGATACCCTTATAACAGGGATGATACCCTTATAACAGGAATGATACCCGTATAACAGGAATGATACCTTTATAACAGGGATAGTATCAAAATGAAGGACCTTATAGTGAGGGACTACTGTACCATTATTCTTCTATGATAAAACCATACTTGATGATAAGACCATTCCCCACTTTTAGAAAAATTTGCAAAACTGTTTTGAAACGCTTTATTTGATAAGAAGTCAAACCCATTTTTTACATTTCTTTTTTATTTTAATGAGGTAGGTGTCCCTGGGGTAATGACAAGAGAAATACTGTATGCTATCAATAAGTCCACTAAGGAAACAAAATCATGCTTTTGCAATAATCAATGTAATCAATACAAATACTGTATACTCTATCAGGAAGTCCAGTAAGGAAACAAGTGCATCCTTTTCCAATAATCAATGCAATCAATACAAATACTGTATGCTCTATCAGGAAGTCCAGTAAGGAAACAAGTGCGTCATTTTCCAATAATCAATGCAATCAATACAAATACTGTATGCTCTATCAGGAAGTCCAGTAAGGAAACAAGGGGATCGTTTTCCAATAATCAAATAAAGAGAAATACTATACACTCTATCAGGAAGTCCACAAAGGAAACAATGCCATGCTTTTTCAATAATCAGTATAATAAAGAAAAATAATGCACACTCTATCAGAAGTCCAGGAAGGAAAAAATGGCATGCTTTTGCAATAATCAAATAGAGAAATACTATACACTCTATCTGAAAAGTCAACAAAGGAAACAATGGCATGCATTTGCAATAATCAATAAAATAAAGAGTTTGGAAACACTGTTGTCATAGTGACAGACTGTATACTATACCACTATTTTCATAAGAATAAATTAATGAACTTAACATTATTCCACTATTATGAGGATACGATATTATACATTAAGTTAGTCATCTGCATGAAACTAATATGTCATAATTATGATGATTATATTCTTAACAATGTCATGATAGTAAGTATGATTTACTATACCTGCACTACATTTTGTATAATAAATGAAGTCTATTGGTTTATGAGATTGTTATGCACAAAATAGTAAAGGTTTGTACTATTTGATCAATAATATTACAAGAGAAATATTATAATATAACTCCAAATGGTCAAACTGACCTGTATTCAGTTTATGACACTACTGAAATAGCCACTTAGGCATGGGTAGTTTGAGTTTGCTTCAAGTGCTTACAAAATATCAAACAAAAAACAGATCTGTCTGAAGCCACCAAAGCTTTTCAGAAGGCATAAAATGTATGCTACGGTGACCCATACTTTGGTAGGGCAGCATTATCAGTGCCACTGTGTGAATACCATTAGCCAGTTTCATTACTGTACAGCTAACAAGTTTGTGTATCATTAACTAAAACATATACCTTGATAATAACCACCTTTGATATGCTCTTACAGATTTTATTCATTAGTCCAATTTGGGATTTGTAAAACAGTCTTTCTGAGAAACAAATCTAAACAGAAAAAGTAAGTCAAGATTTCAAATAAGAGTTATATGGTATTAAAACTACTCTACTACTATAAATGTTATTGGCACAGATCTGGTGGAAAATCAAACTTGGAAAAAAAAATTTTTGGTTATGAACATTTCTTTTTGCTTGTAACAAGGTAAACAATGATGACTTATTAACAGAAGCCTAGATCTGGCTTTAAAACTAGAGGTGATGGAAAGTTATTAAAACGAAAGAAAAATATATAAAACAAACTGAAATCAGAATTATATATTATCACTCAGTGCGACACTAAATAAAATGGAAATGGGGTAGCACTTAGAAACCTAACCTGTAGAGCTCTTACTGGGTCTGTCCAGACCATATTTATCTGAAGATAAGCCAGACCTGATCCCGTCCCATCCTGCCCTACACTTAAAAAAAAAATGTTGGCAAATATTTATTTGGCTGATAAGAAGCCAACTTACCACTTCTAGACAACATTTATTAAGGTGGTTGCCTAGTCTTATCTTCAGAGGAATACTGTATTAAAGGAGACCTGCAACTCACTGTCCCGACTATACTTAAATGTCAAATATCTAAGTATACTTAAATGTCAGATATCTAAGTATACTTAAATGTAAATTATCTGAGTATACTGAAATGTCAATTATCAGGGTATACTTGAATGTCAATTATCTGAGTATACTTGAATGTCAATTATCTAAGCATACTTAAATGTAAATTATCTGAGTATACTCAAATGTCAATTATCTGAGTATACTTGAATGTCAATTATCTAAGCATACTTAAATGTAAATTATCTGAGTATACTGAAATGTCAATTATCTGAGTATACTTGAATGTCAATTATCTGAGTATACTTGAATGTCAATTATCTAAGCATACTTAAATGTAAATTATCTGATTATACTCAAATATAAATTATCTGAGTATACCTAAATGTCAATTATCTGAGTATACTTGAATGTCAATTATCTGAGTATACCTAACAGTCAATTATCAGAGTTTACTTAAATGTAAATTATCTAAGCATACCTAAATGTAAATTATCTGAGTATACTCAAATGTAAATTATCTGAGTATACTTGAAGTCAATTATTTGAGTATACTTGAATGTCAATTATCGGAGTATACTTAAATGTAAATCATTGGAGTATACTTAAATGTAAATCATTGGAGTATACTTAAATGTAAATCATTGGAGTATACTTAAATGTAAATCATCGGAGTATATTTAAATGTTAATCACTGGAGTATACTTAAATGTAAATCATTGGAGTGTACTTAAATGTAAATCATTGGAGTATACTTAAATGTAAATTATCGGAGTATACTTAAATGTTAATCATTGGAGTATACTTAAATGTAAATTATCTGAGTCTACTTAAATGTCAGTTAGCCCTTTCATGCACTAGGTAACATGGTCACATGGCTTATCATTTGGATCTGACCCTGGTTGGCAAGATTCCATAGACTTTATGTGGACAAAGGGTTATTACTGCTTAAATTTATCAAAACCAATGAAATGTTCAAATTTTCTAGTGGATAGAAACAATGTTAAAATTCTTTTTTGACAACATGATAAAAGATCTGTGAAAATTAGCTCAGTTTTTTTTAATTGATCACAATCCTCCTGACCCCATATATGTTGCCATCCATTGCAGTATTGCTGTGACATTAACTAGGTCAATCATGCAGTATTGCTGTGACATTAACTAGGTCAATCATGCAGTATTGCTGTGACATATTAACTAGGTCAATCATGCAGTATTGCTGTGACATTAACTAGGTCAATCATACAGTATTGCTGTGACATTAACTAGGTCAATCATGCAGTCCTAATTATCTGGACTCTTCATGAGATACAATTTATATTCTCTGGACTCATATAGAAAAGCTGATTTTGATTTTGTTTTATTTACAAATCATTCTTCAAGATGAATGCTAATATTATCAACAATACCTTGTAGATATAAACTGGGGCAGATCCAGGACTTTTTCGAATGGGTTCAAATTTAAAAGGTTCAGTTCGCATAAAAAGACAAAAATTTCTTTGTTTTACGCTGAAAAGTATACTGGTTTACTGGAAAATGGTGAGTTCAACTGAACTGCCTATAAATCCTCCTGGATGTAAGTATCAATTCAAATAAATGAAAATATGTATATATGGCCAAGTTTGTGCCTCTAGTCACATACTCTACCATTATCATGAACTTACCCTATTACTGATTTTTAAATGTATGGTTTATTTTCGTCTATTTGAACTCGTTTCATCTAGCTTTTCCAGTATGATATGAATAGAAGTGATGTCACAGATGTAAAATGTAATCAGCTGATTCAAGTCATGTAAATCTGACATGTACAATTAATAACAGACTACTTGGTAAAACTGGAACTGTTTACTGCAGTGTTTTTTCGTCTTGTTCAGTCTTAGTCACTCAAACCAAAACATTATGTGAATATCCATCTTCACATTTTCAAAAGAAGAAGAGAACAGTCTGCATGGAATCAAAAACACACAGGCTACAACATTATAATACTGTAATACTGTAGGTCAACCTCCATGATGTCAATGACTTACATTGTAAGTACGTGTTTGAACTTTTGGGGTACAACTGCGCAACAAAACAAAGCTCGATATCGATGTACAATCCCGTTTACATAGATATGGCAATGTAGGGTGGGGAAAATAAGTACATGTACAGGAAGAAAACCAGAAAAAGACATGTTATGAACTTATGACAAGGCAAAACTATCAATATGATCTGGATCATAAAGTCATTACCACAGCGACCAATAAAACCCCCATTACAAAACAGTGACCCTCCCGTTATGGTCCAAATCCCTGTGAGAACTATCATACAAAACTTACGAATTGAACCTCAAATTCTACGTCCTGCTCCGACAGAATCCTTTGTTGAAATATCCTTAATCCTCATGCAGAGTACACGTCTGACAGCTATTTTTGGATATGCCATTGATCGCCCAGGAACAAGCACAATGCAAATTTGGACAGGTCTGAAAAACTAACGATTTCTACACGTGTTATATTCTTGGCCGTTCTCCAAAACCCTCTAATCCGGTGCAAGTGACACAGTTTAAAGTCAGGCATTAGATTTGTTGTAAGTTTGGGAACTTTTATCTACAAGTCGTCTGTTGGTATTCATGCTTGGAACACCTCAATGAATCAAATAACCAGTTAACCAAGCTGTGGTCTTTTTTCTTGATCATACATTAGGCTATAGGTTGAACACTCATTGGTTGATTGGTGTTGTCAAGGCCGCTACTTTACATATCCGTACACAAGAATAATTATTGGAGGGTAAACTATGACGAAAATCTTCAATTAGCACATTTTTTATTGCTTTTTGTAGGACAATATGTTTAAATTAAAAATCTATTGATCCGATGTAATGTTTACTCCCACCGATTTCCCGAAATTAAGCATTATAAAATTAGCGAAGAGTTAGATGGTCCTTAATTACCAACCGCATTACCTCCCTTGACACAGACTCGGTTTGGTTTTATGTGTGACGTCATTTTATAACACGGCAATAATAATAATAATAATAATAATAATAATAATAATAATAATAATAATAATAACGTTATTTAAGCAAGGGTTACATATTTAGCTGGTGTTAAATCTTCCCGTTGGCCCTCAGAAAGGGTGAACACAAATCTAAGTACGTACACAAAAATATCCTTGACTAATAAAAACAACTGGCATTTTCTACTAAAAAAAACCCACATTCAAACACATACTTGTACTCACTCACTATATAAGCCATTATACTAGATGCAGAAATCAAGCAGACGTACATGACGAGATTCGTCGCACACGTCTATAATTCAAATTCAGTCAGTCAGTGCAGAAATCAAATAAAAAGATAGCCACATAACACTTTATTTACTATATACACACACACATATGCACACACACATGGATAATCACACATTCATCTCAAACATATATCCAATATGCATGTTAGTACCTATATAAGTATAGTTTCATGAAATAAAATATATTACATACACTTGAAAAAATTTGCAATATATCTAAAACTGACTAAACTTAATACCACCTGATGAATACAATAAAAATTAATCAGGACAGATACAAAGTGAAGTTAGCTGATGATGCAATAGCAGCAGATTGCGAAAGCCGGGTTTAAATTACTGATCGCTATTTAAATAAGATTGTCATCAGAAATTTCTTAAAATTTGACTTGAAACTTACTATAATTGGCATATTTATTAAATTTGTTGTGGAATGGCGTTCCAAATTTTGACACCAGAATAACTGAATGATTTTTTTTAAAGAGTTCTGAATTTGGCCTAGGCAAAGTTAGTTTTTCCCTCAAGCATGACCCTGGCAACTGAGAGATATGGATTTTACTAAAGATTTAATACATTCTGGTGCTAAATCATTTAACGCTTTGTACATGTTGTAGATGTGTATTGATAGAACGGTCATTTCAAGTAAAAATAACGTTTTTTTGTGATCACAACTTGTGATAAAGAATAATAAAAGAACTGAAAAGACCAATATTTTATTTTTCTTACAAATTTATTGAGGAAAAAGAGCGCATAAATTATTGATCGAGCTTTTTACAAAATGTGTCCAACCAGGAAGTATCATTATGAGCTTTGCAAGTACTGCTCGTTATAAACCATTCCAGGAGTATTAAAATTATTAAAAGCGATCAAATCAAGCATGACCCTAAGCTATACTGGCAACTGAGAGATATAGGTTTAGTAAAGATTCAATACATTCGGGTGCTAAATCATTTAACGCTTTGTACATGTTGTAGAGGTGTATTGATGGAACGGTCATTTCAAGTAACAATAACGTTTTTTGTGGTCACAACTTGTGATAAAGAATATAAAAGAACTGAAAAGACCAATATTTTATTTTTCTTACAAATTTATTGAGGAAAAAGAGCGCATACATTATTGATCGAGCTTTTTACAAAATGTGTCCAACCAGGAAGCATCATTATGAGTTTGCAAGTACTGCTCGTTATAAATCATTCCAGGAGTATTAAAATTATTAAAAGCGATCAAATCGACAGTAATTCTTTCAAACTTTGAAAAGAATTTAGATAGATTTCGACAATAACTTCAGGCAATATATATATATATATATATATATATATATATATATATATATATATATAGAGAGAGAGAGAGAGAGAGAGAGAGAGAGAAAGAGAGAAAGAGAGAGAGAGAGAGAGAGGTAAGTAGTCTCCTTTCAGAGGGAACATTAATTAAAAATTGAAAGCACACTGTTATCTAACTTAATTTACTAATTAACTGAGAAGAAATAAACGCGCAGCAGATACGAAGTAAAACGTAGTGACAGCTTATGCTAGGAGATAAGAGGTAATATTAAAAGGGGGGGGGGGAGAGGGACCCTTATTTACTATCTCAGTTGACTACAGTCTATTCTCAGAGTTATTGGAAATATTTCTGACCAAATATATGTATATGGCTTACTTATATTTTTCTTTATGACCAGTGGCCTAGCACAATTCTGTGGCTTCCTCCCAATAAAAAAATTGTTTGATGGAATTTGCTTGATGGGAATTTTGGGCCCCCACTGGTGCTGTCTCCCCCCCCCCCCCTCCCCCAGGAGGTTGCTTGGGCGGATGTCATGTCACTGTTTGTGACTTACATAATATAAAGGATTGAAAAAAAATGTACATCCTTAACAAGTCGAGATTGCGCTAATGAAATGGAATGTACTGTATTTTTGTAATTCTAAACTTTTAGCATTCAGTTTTTTGCCCCAGCTATTGACAACTATATTGCAGTAGATTCAGCATAACTTGTTGCAGTACTTAAATTTCCACAGTATCACGTTTACTGTTCATTTCATGTCCGATCGCGTTTATGCTATCACGCTCCACACAATGATGAAACGATGCCCGAGAGTACGACACTGTATGGAACAAGTTACGCTGTAAAATTCACTTAAGCGAGTTATATTGATATGTTTCGCTGATTTGAAACATACAAGCACGTTTCAGAGAGAGGTCATTCCTGTTCCGGCTTCAACATGCTTCACATGTGGCGTTCTCGCTTCTCTCGAAACGCCACTACCACCAAAAGATAAAATCATCCAATTTCTTTCCGAAACACCTACTTTTGTTTTTACCTCATTTTTTTAAAGAGAATCTCAAAAAGTAACAGAACATATAGAAATGTTAAGACTTTAACCTGCAACACTAGCACTGTTATTGCTAACTTTGCAAAATTCAGCAAAATCATGACTGAAATGAGAACTCAAAACTAGGCTGACCGCGGGGTCAAACGGTCGGTATAGGCAGGGTGTTGTTTAACCACGTCACTAAAAAGTAGTTTGCGCCACCTTTACAATCAGAGCAACCTCGACCTTTTCTGTCAAACCAGAGAATACCTCGGATGTATGAGGTAATAAAAAAAAAATAATTCCCAAACACACAAATTTCTTGCGCAACAAAGTATTACGCAGCTACCATCCGTTTCCTAAACGTATATAAACTAAGAAGCAGGTCAGTTAAACACATCCAAAGTAAGATATAATAATAATAATAATAATAATAATAATAATAATAATAATAATAATTATTATTATTATTATTATTATTATTATTAACTGATGTAACTCTTGAATCTTACTTTTTAACGAATCAGTACTTTGAGTTTTTTATTCGCACAGGGACGTGGCATTTCGTCACGTGATGGGTATGTCTGCACCATCGGTAAGCATCAGTTCTGAAAAACACCGAAACTTATAAATTTTAACAACCGAGTGTGTGTGTGTTTCCCCCAAAAGGCAGAGGATGCTCCGATTGTCAGCTTTCTTGAGGGCACTCTTCACCATCGGCGCTAAGCAATCGCCTCTGCTATCTGGCGATTTACTATCCAGTTTTGGATATTATCCCTACGCCGACCAGCTTGGCGGACACGTGTGTATGTTAAGAGTCTAGCAAAATAGTTTCAAACAATTGGCAACATTGTTTTGTTGTGATGACTCGCTAAGGTCAATCTAATATGTGTCTTGACTGTAATTTGATCAACGAAAACTTATTTATAACAGTATGTTAACATGTGTTTTGCAAAACATAAAATTGTCAATGCTCATTGGAGCATTTCCGTTGTCGAATATTTTCAGTTTCGGAGGTGCGTAGTTTGTGCACGTTGTCAAGCTCTTCAATTTCGGAGGCAAGTAAACATTGCATCTAGTCAGCAATCCCATAATGCCTAAATGGAAGCGATTGCTTTTTTTTTTTTTTTTTTTTTTTTTTTTTTTAAACCCAGGGATATGTGAAGTTTGTATTGAGGGAAGTACTTTTAAATGTTAGTAAACTATGAAAAATAAATGCAAACAGAGACCGCCATTTATGACCTTTAAGCCAGCTGAAACAAATCAAGAGCAGTTTACTGTTGAAGATACAATTGTCTATCTGTGAATATACTGTACAAAAGGAATATAGAGTAACTTAAATGAAAAATCAAACAAACAAAAAAACTTGGGAAAGTGATAAAGTCAGTGAAACCAGAAACCAATCGGTTCAAGTGAAAGGTTTAATTTTACCATTAGTTTTTTATGCTTTTATAAAGAAATTATTACAATACATCTTGAATGAGGGGAATAATAGCGTACCCATTGTTCCTTGGATAGAAAGGTGCGTGTAAAAGAAACACAGGATATAGTGTCACCAGATAAGCTGGAATTATATCAAACTGCACAAACCTTGACCTACTGACCCACCCAGTGAGAAAGTGAAGAATGTAATGGGGTTATATTCCAATATGAATAAATAGGGTAAGGTGTATTGTAATTTTTTTAAATGAACAAAAATTTATAATCCAAAATGTGTTTTACTAGTTTATCTGGGCATGGCTCCACACATATAATAGTTCCCGCGTTTCTGTTAATTTCCTCGGTTTTAATCACGCTTCATGACGTGCCGTGTTTTGCATAAATTCCTGCCTTTTTGTCAGATTAAAAAAGAAACGTATTTTTTTTTATACAAAAAGAGTCTTACACAATATTGCATTCAGAAAACCATAGTGTCCTATTACTAAACAAGTCTCGGGTCTCTAAATCAACTAAAAAGTTAAAATTTATCTCTCGCAATCAAAAGCCAATCATGTCAAACAAGGAGAAAAGGAGAGGACTTAATGTACTAGGATTAAAGCTTTATAAGCCTTTGTAACAAGTCTTTCAATTGCTTTTGACCAGGTCAGTCAAATAAATAAATTTACTCCCAGATAATTGTGAATACTTAAAATTGCGATATTCTCATTACGATAAGTCCACTTCGCATACTTCTTAAGTCTGTCACCGTTTCTAAAAACAACGATGTTTATCTTATCCATGTTAACAGTAAGACCACATATTACACAAAAGAACTCCAGTGTGTCTATCTTTCTTTGTAATTATAAAACAGTATCCGCAAAAATACACGAGTCATCTGCATAAAGTAACATAATATTTGTTTAAAAATTTATTGTCAACAAAGATTTAATTTCACCATTATCGTTCATGATTGTTAATAAATCACTTAAAACAAGGAGAAAAGGAGAGGACTTAATCTACGACCTTATCTCACTCCAGGCTTACATTCAAAATATTCCCTCAGTAGTAGTTGTATAAATAATTGGTCTGGCGCATTCTACTAAATTATTTAAATAGTAAGAAAAGTAAATCACACGAATACATTATTTAAATAGTTATAAAAGTAAATCACTCAACAATCTACCTAAATAATTAAAAAAAGAAAATCACTCAAATAAATTATTTAAATAATTATAAAAGTAAATTACTTCAATAATAAAATAAAATGTTCTTCAATATGTATTTTTAAAAAAAAAACCACTATATATTAGATTTTTTTGAAACTATATATTTGACATTTTTTTGGAAATTTATTATTGTTAGGTATATAGCTATTTTGATGTTTATGTTCACAATATTTATGCATTATTATGTTAGATTGGTTCATAAAATATACTAAAAACAATCCCATAAACGCAAAAGAAGAGTGCTCGATAAAACTGTATAAAAACAATCCCATAAACAAAAATGAAGATTGATCCATACAAATATATGAAAAACAATAGTATAAATCAATTTCATATTTTATAATGTCCATATCCATAAGTGTGTATTCCACCAGACAATATATATTTTTAGTATCAAGTGGACTTAGTGTCCGATTGAGCAATGCATCACCGTTGTCAAGGAAGGTAAGGGGAAACAACTTCATAGAGACGCAAACGGCGTCGAGTACAATTTCTTCAGCAAAAATTAATTTCTATGTCTGAAATGTAATGCAGTTTCTGTTTATTTGTTCGAGCTCACAAAGTACTCGTTTTTGTTGTTGCAGGTATAATGTCTGTAGATAGACACAATCAAGCCTTGCATGGCATAATGGGAAATTTTATATTTTCACATGTCAAAATATAAGGATATATTTTTCACATGTGAAAATATAGGAATGAAATAAATATGAAAATTATATCGCCAATAAATTTCTGTAGTTCACACTCAAGTATATAATAAATAACCTTTTTCACCATTATCTGTCATTTTTTAAAATATCATTTGGAAATGTATCGGGGGGTTAACCATTTGTAACCACCAGTTGGTAATAACTGGAACATAGCCATATCATACAAATTATTAGAAAAGAAATATACAATCCATGTATGAGGTTAATTTGGATCATAATAACTACACAGCGAATTGTTAGCTTTTGCATATCTTAATGATGCAATACTTATTCCGCCACTCAAACTTTTTTTAAATAAACAAATGCATTTCAATATCATATAACAATTTTAATTCAGCTTTTGTTATTTTAATAGTGCGTCCCAACTCATACCTGGACTACAAAAGTACAGCTTTTGTTATTTTAATAATGCGTCCCAACTCCTGGACTACTAAAGAACAGTTTTTGCTATTTTAATAATGCGTCCCAACTCCTGGACTACTAAAGTACAGTTTTTGTTATTTTAATAATGCGTCCCAACTCCTGGACTACTAAAGTACAGTTTTTGTTATTTTAATAATGCGTCCCAACTCCTGGACTACTAAAGTACAGCTTTTGTTATTTTAATATTAATAATGCGTCCCAACTCATACCTGGACTACTAAAGTACAGTTTTTGTTATTTTAATAATGCGTCCCAACTCATACCTGGACTACTAAAGTACAGTTTTTGTTATTTTATTATTAATAATGCGTCCCAACTCATACCTGGACTACTAAAGTACAGTTTTTGTTATTTTAATAATGCGTCCCAACTCATACCTGGACTACTAAAGGACAGTTTTTGTTATTTTAATAATGCGTCCCAACTCCTGGACTACTAAAGTACAGTTTTTGTTATTTTAATAATGCGTTCCAACTCATACCTGGACTACTACAGTAATGTGAAGCATCTAATCCATAATCTTCCATGACCATATTTCTAAATTTTTCAAAGACATCTGATAATAAATTAACATCAGTTTTTAAATACAAGTCATGATATTCATCTAAGTTTTTGTTTTGTTTTAAATGTCTCCCAGATTTGTTTAGCGTTTTCATAATCTTTATATGTTATATAACTATTGGTTAACACCGAGAAGAATGCCTCTTTTGGCAGTAACTCACATTCATCAAATGTTTTTAAAAGAGTCCATATAATCATAGGGGTAAACACCTTTCCTATTCAATACGTCAGTTTTATCTTTATCAGTAAACTCACTGGTTATTTTAAAATCCTCTTTTTTAAAATATGATGCCAATTTATTAAAGCTACTATTCATAAACTGTAAGCTGTCAATAAATTAAAATTGCCCAATAATGAAGCTCATACATCTTTCCATTGTATTTGGTATGTATCCTATTTTATCTCTTAATTTTTGTTTTACAAATAAACTACATCATAATATGTGAGTAATAGTTACGTAAATTGTTTATCACCACTAGTATTTTTGTCTTACACGGACTTATTTTACATTGTAAATTACATGAATTATGAGCTGCACCACGATATATTTTCCTGTAATATGACAATGATCCATAACTCTATCATCACCTAGTTCCTATTCGCATACATGACAATGTGTCGTATTTTTAAAGTTAACCCAATGTTCTTTTGTCATTTTAAGTTTAGCCAGATTTTTAAGAAGAAAAATATTGTACCATATTTCCCGAGGAAAAATATTGGAAAATAGTATATACAGTTGTTTCCCGAGGGAAGTCGGTGAATATTTTAAGTTCAGCGATAAATATGCAGCAAATAATGTCAGCTTTACCAAGTATCTTCATATTTGCCAAGTGATTAGTAATGTAGAACAGCTTATAAATAATTTTCTGACATATATCGAGCTGTGAGAACTATATGTTAAGGACTCACCGTGCAGTCATTTGACTAATCTTTTCAAACAGCTATTATATGTCTTGATGGAAAAACGATATGAAAGAAATTATCAGCTAGTTCTTAGGGAACTCTTCAAAAATATGATGTAAAACAGTAATCATGTAGTGGTCATCTAACTCAACTTTAAAAAAGACCAACTATACACTGGTCACTCACTATAATGCCCCTCATTATACAGTAAATATGCTTATGGATCACTCACTATGTTGCCTTTCAGTATGTTGTGATTATGCTCATAGATCACTCGCTATATAGCTCCTGATTATACTGTGAGTATACTTATGTAACGTTCACTAGATTGCCCCTCATTATACTGTGAATATATAAATGGATAACTCACTAAATTGTCCCTCCTCATACTTTGATCATGCTCATGGATCATTCACAAGATTGCTCCTCGTTATACTGTGAGTATGCTCCTGGTTTGCTCATTATACTGCCCATCATCATAGCGTGATTATGCTCATGGATCCTCATTATACTGTAATTATGCTCATGTATACTCATCATACTGTGATTATGCTCATGCATCCTCATCATACTGTGATTATGCTCATGGATCCTCATTATACTTTGATCATGCTCATGGATCATTCACTAAATTGCTCCTCGTTATACTGTGAATATGCTCCTGGATCGCTCATTATACTGCCCATCATCATAGCGTGCTTATGCTCCTGGATCCTCATTATACTGTGATCATGTTCATGGCTCACTCGCTATATAGCCTTCTTCATACTGTCATTATACTCATGGATAACTCACTATACTGCCCCTCGTTATACCGTGAGTATGCTAATAGGTCACTCAATATACTGCTTCTCATTTTACATGATTATACTCACAGATCACTCACTATACTGTCCCTCTACATACTGTGATTATGCTCATGGAACACTCACTATACTGTCCCTCTGCATACTGTGATTATGCTCATGGAACACTCACTATACTGTCCCTCTACATACTGTGATTATGCTCATGGAACACTCACTGAACTGTCCCTCTACATACTGTGATTATGCTTATGGAATGGATCCCATTCAAGTAGTTTCATTGTGTTTTATTACTGATACTTAGTGCTAATTTATATTACTTAATTTTATTTCCTTTCTGATGAGAACTAATCATAATATGGTTGCACATCTCTAAATAACCTGTGTTTTTGTGTTTCTATGCACTATCGTATGACACATCCTTTTCTCACCTTACATTAATAATAATAATAATAATAATAATAATAATAATAATGTTACCTTAATATGATGATGATATTAATAACAATATTATTTACTTCTTTCACTCTAATGTGAAATTATTTTTATTATTATTATTATTATTATTATTGTTGTTGTTGCTGTTGTTGCTGTTTCTACCGCTGCTATTGTCAGAGCCAATGATGGTAAAATAAAACCTAATCCGAATATAGATTCCTAAAGTTTCCTATTACTTACAACAGAATAATGAAAATGCGGTATTGAGTAAAATTATTGCGAGGAAAGTATTCCTTTTTCTCATTTTTCACATAGGTTGAGATTTACGTTTGAAAATTATTCATCCAGTGAGATCGATCTCTAAACTTTTGCATTTTCTTTCAATTAAATTATGTCAAACAGTTGACCTTTAGGTATAAAATGTTTGATTGCTAAGAAATAATTTTTCTATTGAACATTTTCAAGCTCTAAAAATAGACGTTGTTATATCAAATAAAATAAGTATTCGTATGAAGAAAAGCTGACGCCTACAATTGAAATTCTTATATCAATAGAGAATAATGGAAATTAGAAGAGAATCCTACGTAAAAATCGTTATGCGTTAGCGCGAAGTTCATGTTTGTCCCAGTCAATAAAGAGAAATCAAGTAAACATTTTAGGTTCCATTAATTATTTATACTATATTCATAGAGGATATACATTTGGCAATAAGCCAGTCTATCAAGTGTGCCTCAACGTATTTACATAAGACAAAACACACTGATGGATATGTACAGCACACATAATTAAAAACAGGGGCGGATCGTGGGGGGTTTGGGAAGCTGTGTAGGGGCCCCTTCTCGTATAAATGAACACGAAACAACCCGTTAAGATTTCCTAGAATAAATTTCTTTACAGTTAGATGGTTAAAATTATGCCTTGGAAACGCTTAAAACGCAGAAGCGTCCAGGGGTTCCACTCCACAGAACTCTCTCCCCCATAACGATATTCATGGATCCGCCCCTGAAAAACACAATAACATGTTTACAAAAAATCATTAGTACCATAAAACTATGTAGACCTATCAAACTCCATAATATTCACAAGCACACAGTATGCACACACAACTAGACACGCAGTGCACAAACACAAGACAAGAAACATAACCAGAAATTTAGAAATACATGACAAATACAGCATATTCGTACAAAATGTAGACAGGAATTATACTCTTTTGTATGTACAGGGGCGTGATCGTGTAGATTTGAGCATAAGTATGAGAGTAGGACATGTGCACAAGGCGCTTTTCACTTTTTTCAACTTTATGATGGTTGACTTAACGGATCTAACTAATATTAACTATCGAAGTGAACCTGAAGGTAAACACTATCTTATCCCAGAAAAGTCTAAACAATTTAAAACTCGGTCTTTAACATCATGTAACTTTTTGTTTCTACATATTTGGATGAAGCATTGAGTTATCCTCATCTAAACATACGAGGACGTTCATTATTGGAGCCCACTGTTCAAGGCAGGACAGAGGTCAAGCAATCCATCTGTTTATACCATATAATCCCTAAATAAGGACTACTCCCCCCCCCCCTTACGCTTTGTTGACAGAGGCCATGCTAGAATGGCTAAAGCTAGTGTAAATATTCTAAATAGCAGACCAAGTCCCTCTGTTCAATGCGATTTCCTTTGAAGTGCACTCTTGTACAGTTTAACCATAAACCGGAAATATAGAATCCATGATCTACATATTATAACAGTGAAAATGGATCCAGACCTTGCGAAAGTTCACGTGGAATTACTAGAAAAATGTGTATCCACGATCACAAATCTCTCACATGATGAGTTAAACTGGTTTAACAAAATTCAGAACAGAGATATGATGGTGCCGATATGTGCGTTTATTTACACAATCACAACAACAAAAACAAATTTCTTGACAGCGCAGCCCATTATATCAGCAGCATGCTCAACAATGAGTCACCACGTGTAAAAGTTCGAAAACGGAGGCAATAATTAACGAAAACTGGACGTCAGTAAGAGAACGAATCAGCCTGGTCCCACACTTCAACTTGCACAGTCACAGACATTGATACCGCCATTTCAGAACTAGGTGACTATGTACCATTTGAATATAGCATCGATGCATATTGTGATGACCTGAATGATCAGAACAATGAAGCAGGCACGGTGGATGACAGTATAATACAAGTGGAACAGACATATAGAAGTCCAGACAGTGTCTCAACGAAACCTGATGAAACTCGCACAGAAGTATAGCTAAAGGGAAACAACACATTAAAACGACAAGGTGTAACATTTGCATGTCTTCGTTCCCAGATACATGTGCTGGTATTAGCAAAACTGATCCAGTATGATTCTGGCTCTGTAATCAATGTGGAAAAAATGCCTAATGACTTGATAAGGTTAAAACTTCGATAGTTGAATTACATGCGTGTACAAGGGTCATTTTAAACATGAAACTAATAAGAAAACAACTGTATTACTGAATAAAACACAAAACGAAATCCGATTGGAAAAAACTACTACAAAGTTATCAAGGTCAGAACACAAAACAGCGACTGTCTAGACAGACACAAAACAGCGACTGTCTAGACAGACACAAAACAGCGACTGTCTAGACAGACACAAAAATCAGAGCCTGGCAAGCCAGTACTCCTTAACGAAAAGTATGAACTGCCCCAGGCAGATCAAACTCGAGTTGGTCATTCTTCTCTTACACTGGGCGCCACCAATGACAATCTCAAAACAGATTTTAATAAACTTGATCTTAGCAAATACCACACTGTTAGTGTTCAAGTAGGAGAAAACGATGCTGATAGAAGTCTGAACCTAAATCTTTTTGAGATTAAATACAATTTCCTTATTAACCAGTTACTCGTCCAGATAGATTAGGTCGTTGTATCTGGTCTTATTTGAAGGCTAAACATGGACATGACGCAATACGATGCCTTCTTGCCAGAGACCCGGGCACAAGACACCTATTGAAAAACATGCATAAAGTTACTCCTGTTCAAAAACCAAAATCAATCAACCCCTTGGACAATAAGTATGTAGCTACACAATACCAACATAGGCAACATAAAAACCATAGACGCTTAATGTAAGCCAGTGATGGGTGGGAAAGATACCCAAATACGCAAAACACACGACAGAGTTACCGAAACAGACTTGATGACAATAAAATTTCGGCAAAAGGAAGACATGGACAATTAAGACAACAGTACGTACACGAGAGATGTAATATACCTACCCGGTGTTATAAACATTAGGTACCTCAGTATGTGTACAATGAAAATACATGTATCTCAGTCACAAATAGATTCCTTCTTCTAGGTGATATTTGTTCTGAGTGTCTTACCGTCCAAAGTACTAATTCCTACTGTATATGTCAAAGTTTTAACGTCTCTTCCTCTAGCTCGCAAATAGAAAATAAATCTCTCCTCGATACTTCTCCGATTTGGAAAACGTGTACCTCATACACCATTTGGCTTAAGAAAGAAATGTATCCAACTTATCAACCTCAGTAGTGCAGGAAATATCTTACCAGAAATCGATGAACTAAGACTTATGATACAAAATGAATCCAACCTTGCAATATTTGGACTATGTGAAACGTTTTTGACTGTAAAATACCTGACTGTGCTATTTCTATTAAAACATTTAACTGGAAAGAAGAGAATGGGAGATATGATAGTCATGTTTGTTTCAAACAATCTAACCAATAGGACAATCAATATGTATCGAATTAAGCCTTTTCATTAGCAAATCTATTTATATCTGCTCTGCTTACCGACCTCCAAACTCTCTCTGTCTCATCATGGACTGATCAATTTGAAAGCAAGCTAAAGGCCACTTTAGCTTTTAACAATGAAGTAAACATTATTGATTTGATGCGGTAAATAGAGGTTTTGTTCCAAACCATACTGATAACAAAGTAATAAAAATGTTAACAGATAATAATTTGAACAGATTTCGAAACGTAGAGATAAAATGTAGATAACATACTAGCGACTATTGAACAAAGTGACAATGAAAGACACATACAAGTCTCAGAGCCACATACATATTTTAGGTAACATAAAAAATGTGTTATGTATATTGAATTTATAATATGTGTCCATGAGGTAAGTTGTACTTTAGTGGTCTTTTTGTAAAAAACATATTTCTTGCATCTGAGTTCAAGGTTAGTCTTGTTTACATAGCATTTGGTACTTAGATTGAAACTTTCCATGTCTTCATGTGAGAAAAGTCAGGTACGCACAGTAATTTTCCATTAGAGTTACTAATATTCTAGAATATTCTGTCAGGTGACTTGTATTTATATTGATAGAGCATTTAGTAATCAAAATTCCATTCCTGTACTAAACTTCATGTTATAAAGATCGGTCTATTAAGGAATTTATTTTAGTGATCAGATGTTACAGTTGTGAAAATCAGAGCAAATTCAGAAAGAAATTTTGTTGTTGTTGAAATATTCATTGGAATTACTAAAAGTGCTCCTTCTCATTTTGGATTAATACTTGACTTTGGGATTTATGAGAATTCACTCAAAGATATTCTGGATTACATCATTCAGGCATATAAGGACATTCAAGACTACTGGCACATCCGGACATTTAAGGCTACTGATTTTCATTCGGAACATTCTATATTGAGGACTTGTGATTAGGACACTTAGGATTGCTGGATTATTTGAACTTAAATTCACGTTATTCTAAGCGTCTTTTGAATTTTCACTTTAATTGTCAAGAAACAAAGTACTTGTTGATTTTACTTACATTGCGTTGGTTTCACTTTCTGTTACATTATTTTAAGACCTAGAGTCGTAACAGAAGAGAAATGTTTCAACTTATCAATCGTGAATAAAAAGCTTCAATCACTCCGTGAAGAAGTAAGTAATTTAAAATCTGGTATAATACCAGTACCAGATACTGTTCGAGAGACAGTTGATGGAACGATATGTAATTAATTAGCACAGCTGCCAATATCTAATTAAATACCACAGCTACCAATATCTAAGGATGACTCAATATCAAAGATAGAAGAGACTATGCGAAAAATAGAAGATAAGTTACGAATTGAAATATAAACTTCGGAGAGTGATGTTGGGAGAATACACAAATCATGTGATCTATATGCTACTTATCAAACTAAATTTGATGAGATGAGGATTGGCTTTAGAACTAGTATAGACATTTTATTAATGAAGTAAATAAATTTATCAAAACTATTAAAACTTTAGTTACTTAATTGATGACAAGATAATAGTTATAACCAATTCTTTGTTAGAGTTGTATAACATGAATGATTTAACAGATATAACCATTAAGATAGAAGACAATAAAAACAAAATTAGTAACATATTTAATCTGTGAAAACAAGATATGATGCACGTAATAAAATATTTGAATGCTAATATAGAATTCTGAGGAAATTTTAATTTCGTTGAAAATTAAAATATGTTATATGTTACGTCTGAAGAATTAACAAAATAATTCAGTGAGGTGAGACGTATACGTACTAGATGTAATGAGAAAATATAGCATAGTATGGAAGAAAATTTATATAAAGGATATTATTTTACAGTCTACGCAACCCACAGCATGAACCGAACTTCACAAAATAGGCAGCAATTATTGTTCGTGGAACTAAAGAGACATTTGCAGTAGATGCAAAAAGCTAGGAGCAGCAAGAGAGCAAGCGGCAAATTGTATTGTGGTGCCTGGTGAATGTAACAAATTGGACATAGCCCAAAGGATACACTGGCTATGTCAGGAGCATGAAATGTGTTTGTCTCCAGTGCATATGCTGTTGTAACTGTAATACGACGATAGTGGAAGCGGAACATAGTTGTGAAACGTAAATTGAAATCTGCTATTATATGTACCAGTAGTATCTGCTCCGAGGTGCTGGTGAAATTACTAGTCTAAAATGCAAAACTGGAAATGGACTCCCTGACTTTCTCAGAAGTTGAATGCTTGTGATAGACCAAGTAAGATTGCTCCTGTTGAAAACATGGCTACATGTAACCCACCCTGCTGAAACATTAATTTTATATGCATCTAATGAGTGTTACGATGTTCAGCCTCCTCCCCATGACTGTATTATACAATTAAATAATGCTCTAAAGGCATTATTGAAGATCTTTTTTCCAAAATATTTAAACTCTCATGAAGATTTATTACGCATAGCAACTTAGATTTTATGTCAAAATCGTGTTAAAGACCAATTCATCTGCTAACCTTTTTTTGCACTTTCAATGAAATGAGCTTGTGACATTGAGCAACTTTAGCAAAAACTACTAAGGTTAAATATACGATATTAAAGTACTTACTTATTACTCCTTTCAATACATTCCACATATTTCTAGATGTATGAGGACAATATCGGGACTGCATAGGAATGCTTATTTAAGTACAGGCATACACAGATGGACTTTTAGAAATGAATAGGCAAATATATGACTATATTTTATAAAATAAAAAAAGAAGATATTTTTTGTACCTTAAGTATAACTGAAGTTTAAATAGGACAGTACTGAATAAATTATTGGAAAATAAATATATCACAAAAGATTGTTGGTGATAATATTTTTTTTATGCGCCCGCCTTTTCGCCGTTTCTTTTGTCTGTAACAAAAAAACAGTACATAACTTATCCTTCTCCTACAACTCGTCGAAACGCTTCAGTTAACAAAGGCATTCCACAAATAAAGTGATAAAACATCATTTACACTGAAAAAGAATATTTTACATATTAAACCATTAAACAGTTTTGATAACTATATTTTAAGATTGGACATTTATGATTTAATAAACAGACTCACAACACAGCGCAACCTGAGATTTACGCAAAATGAATTATATTGGGCAGTATGGTTATAGTTAATCATATTAGTATTTAAGAAATCCCGATATGCCAGTACAAGTCAAATACGTATATACATTTACTGTTTGTTTTCAGATTCGAAAATTACTTTTGAAGTGTTTAATAACTTTACAAGATGATAATGGATTAAAATCAAATAACAACAGACACAAACCAATTTAATTTAATTTGCAACAGTTTTAAAATTTGCCCACATCATGATTGGATTTACCGTAGAGGTACCCCCCCCCCCCAAAGAAAAAAAAACAAACAAAAAAACAGCAAAGAAACTTGTACATTATACAATGTATTTACGAACCTTACATCAAGTTTAGTTTTAAAGACACTGGATTTCATTCTCCTGTAACAACTTCAGATTTAAATAAGATTTATAAATAGTATTTTAATATATTTCAGATTCAAAAGTGAAATTGGATGATGTTGATGGCGGTGACGGTGACGTTTTGTTATCGAGTGACATGGCTATAAAAATGCGTAGTATTGTTGGATACAACACCAATTTACAGAGATCTAATGACTCGTTTAAACTTGGATTATACCCTACCATCACTATTGACGTAGTAAACAGAAGTATTCCAAAGGTTGATAAACAATCCGTGACAGTACAACGAGAAATGGTACAGACAGAAAGGAAGGCAGAGTAAAAATTATGCAGAAACGAAGGAATAATGACGACAGTCCTATTGCCAAATCTGCCAAACATTTTTTTGTCAATGATGCTTCAACTGGAATTGGGAGATGAGGAGGTCTTGGAGGTCGAGGTGGGGCAAGAACAAGAGGTTGAGGAGGTGTAGCAGTAGTAGGAAAAAACTGCACTTTCACAAATTTACTATAGGCAGAACAATTGTTTGTATAATCATACTTATCGCATTGACTGTAACATTTATGGTTACATATTCGTCTTTGAATACTCTTTTTAATCTTTTACATCTAACGTTTGTATTTATTCTTTCAAAGTTGTCTCGGATTCAAACTGTATTAGATGTCCAACTACTTTCGCTCGTATGCTTTGAAACTTTTTCAACTGTTCTTTCAATACAGATTTTGTGTTGGGTCCCTTTCTTTGCTGATTGTTTTTTTTTTTACAAACTCTTCATTCAGTATGTTGTACAAACATTTCAACGTTAGCTTTTATATGTTGCACTTTTTATTCAACGACTTTTACAGCTTTGCAGTCACTTCCACCTTTTCTTGTAGCTATAGAGTTAAGTTTTAGGGTTTAATTCAAGTACTTTCTATTGAATTTTGCATTTGAGGTTTTTTTTCGAGGTAATACAATATTTACTATAATTTTGAAACTATTCTTAATTAATCCATATTGTGTATTATCTGTGTTTAAACTGTGCTTAAAAAATTCTTTGTATCTGACTACTAACGGTGTGGATACATGAATTTATGGAGGAGATTCAGATCTCCGATTAGACAAATTATTATTAATGAAATCATAATCCATTCCTACATCATGAATTTGTTCCTCGTATTCATCTTCATTTTAAATGGGAGTTTCAAAATATTATCCAACTTCAACTATATTCACACTCTTTAAATGGTATATAAAGAACTTGAAAAAAAGAATTAAGTTTTATTGAAGAGCAAAATAACAAGATACTCATTTAAGCTGGAATTGAAGAAAAGAAACATGAACTGAAAATGAGTATAGTAAATGGGAGTTATAAAGAGACAATTATTAAAACTTTAACTGACAAAAGAAGTTTTAAAAAAAATAATTAAAAATGAATAAAAAATAAAATCTTTCTCAATGAAAGATCAGATAAAATATCAAATGTCATTGTCAGATGTTGTAATCCTAGCAACAAAATCCTTGATTAGCAAATTTCAACCCATTGATGATTTCAATAAATTACAGAAGGGTTTAAAAAGCTTACATGACACCTAATGGAATTTGAGACGGCTCTGGATTTTGTCGTTTAAGATTGGTCTGTACCTAATAATATAGATATGCACCAAGAGTTTATATGATTCCTTATCATTAGGAAATTAAGTACAGGAGATTAAAATAAAAGCAACTATTGTATTGTCAAATACAGTACACTGATTGAAGTTTGTGAAATTAATAATGGAAAAAAAATTAAATCCATTAACTAGAGAATGGGTGTATCTCAAACATTTACTACACTTTTTTTAATCCCCCACCAATAGACTGGTTCTCTGGCTGTAAAATAATTAGTGGTCCTATACCTATACCGACCATCAATTTTGTTTTACATTTTTTGTATTGACAACCTTAGACGCCAATTATGCACTATGCTAATTTGGGTGGTATTCCAAACACACTAACTGATAATAATCAACACTTATGTAATGCCGACATATGATAAGAATAAATGTTGCATTTCAAGAAATGTTTGCCATGTTTGTACGTTATAGATGTAGATGACTTAATAAATGCAGTAATATTCATAGTTTGTCTCATGTTATTTAAATTTCGTATGTGTCTGCTATTCAGAAATATCCACCTATGGGCATTATGTGCTAAGAGATTTCAAATTACACAACCATCTATTTTCATCCATTTTTGGTGTGAAGATGAAATTTTGGATGTCTAAAATATTCTTAATTAAAGTTTTTGTTTTCTTGACACAGGAGAAATTTATGAATGTAGGTGTCTGGACCTAAGGCCAAATTAAGTCTGGCTAGACCGTGAGCTGATACAAGCTCCCCTTGTTGCAAAGAAATCATATCAATAGTAAAGAATATAATTCTAACAGTACAACTAGATACTGGAGTCATACTTTGAAACTCAAATCATAAAATACATTGATATTATACAATATAAAAGACTTTTCGAGGGAAAGAACAATCTTGTCACACAGTGAAATAGGTTCACACCGTGGCACTGACAAAGAGGAAGTTATTGGTGCAATGTAAGCTCCCAAGGCTGACTGACACCAACGTTTTATAGGATGATCTGCATGCCAGTGACTCCGAACAAAGGAGGTGAGTAGAAATTTATCGTTATACAATCTTACAAAAAGCATTATCATTCAATTTGTTTTCCATTTTGCATGTATTGATTCATAAAGCAAAGTAATGTAAACCAAATTTAATAAACAAATCACGAATAATAAGAAAACTTTCATCCAAATATGGCTGACAAGGTATGTGCACACGTATAATTTATTCTGAAAGACAGGACTCTTTACACATTTCCTAATTGTAATATGAAAGAAAAAGAAATAAATTAGCATTTTAGTGTTAAAATTCAGATATGTTACAATCGGACGAGCGCCTCATTTCAAACAATGAACCAGGGGAGATAACCTATCCTCTCCAACAAATTCCATGACACAGAGAGCTGTAAATTAGACATATAATGAATGTTTGATCCTATGGGACCAAAAAAGGTAATACATTCATCGTTTTCCGTTCAAATTCTGTGAGGAGAGTACATACAGAAAAGATAAAGCAAAGATCTCAGATGAAATATAAGAAAAGTAAATTTGTTTGAGGTTACACATAAAACAATATTGACATTCAATGCGATGATGTGTACAATAGAGGTTCTGATCTACAGTCTTATAATTTGCATAGGGTTTGATTTTTAAAGAAAAATGAATATTCCAACTTTTCCTCATTGGTAATACTGGCTATTTAAAAAAGACATTGTACGTTGTAGGTATTATTAAAAGAACTTTTAATTCCCTTTATTTTGGTGTATGATTGATGGGTGTAATTTGTGTTGGAGAGTATACAGCTTGGCCTTCCTTCAGATGTGCATCTATCAAAAACTGCTAGCTCTGCTTGGCTATTTTCAGTTCCTGGTCTTCAAAGGTAAATTGGAAAAAAAGAGCCAATAACTTTGTGTACTTTTTATATATTTTATAATTCATTTATTGCACTTACAGAAGCTGGTATTGTCTATGCTGGCAACATTTATTTTCCCTATTTGAATAACTGCTAAAGTTATTGTACTTTGGACTAGTTCAGGCTCATTTTTCGAGCGCACAGGGGCAGTCGTTTTGATCAGCTGTCTGCTTTAGATAGTGCATTATTTCTATAATTACCATATGTAAAGAAATGTCAGTCACAGTACACGAAAGCAGTATAGAGATATGCCAAAATTCTCTCTATTGTGCATGTTGCAAATGCAAACAACTTCACCTTATATTTGTCCCTTTTTCAGAAGTATGTAACAACTGTCGAGCGGAACTAAAGCAATGGATTTAAGACTTGAGAAAACACCATTCCACTCTGCAACTCAGTGCTGTTACATTCAGGTAGAAAATGGAACTCAAAATAACAAGGCGATTAATGTGGTGACCAAAAACATTCTCCGCACCTATGGTCAATGTCATACCTCTCAGAAAGATGTGCAAGTATAACTGTTTAAAGGGATATTGGTGATCAAAATCATGGTCAATAGAGGGTCTATTAGAACGTAAACTTCAATCTCACATGGAGGCAAAAAACGTGACAATTGAACAACAGTAGTAGATAATGGGCAGCCACAAACTTTATGACCCTTGTTTTCTATAATTCTTTGCATTTTCACGCGTGTCTGCTCTAAATTACTCCAGCATGATCCATTGTATTGTAATTTCTCAAAAATCAATCAGTGACACTGAAACGAATGCAGAGATGCACATAGTTGTCGTGGATACATGTACTAATCGGACCACTAATTCATTTCCGATAGAACTTAATGCTGATATATTAAAAAATAAACAATTGCTGCATTAGACTGGCACACAAAACCACACATGCTTCCATTCATTAGACTTTGAGAAATTTTTTATGAGCCTTGAAAACAGGTGTTCCGCCGCAATTTTTTAGCCTTGTTCTGTTAAACAGTGGGACTGTCTGGTCTGCATCTAATAAAATAGCTACATACCAAATCAGTGGGAAATTAAATACAAGATATCAAAATAAAAGCAAATTGAGTTGTTAACTATAGTTATATGGATTAAAAGTTGTGAAATTAATAATGAAAAAAAAAATTAAATCCATTTATTAGCCAATGGGTGGATCTCGAAAAATTTAGTACATTTTATTTCCACCCACCAGTAGATTGGTTCTCTGGCTGTAAAATAATTACATATTCATTCTTAACTTTACAATGAAAACGGAACTGATGTTTGCTTTTCCTTCCTAATCAATGTTGAAATCATAGTATTCTATATTAACTTTTGTGCAAGGAAAATACTTTGTTGGTCGCTTCCAATGCTACAAAGTGATTTGAAATTATCTGACCTTTATTGATCCTCCTGACGTTATGTTTGCTTGTTAGTAATATTTTCAATAGTATGACTAATGGGACAGAGTTGTGAAATAGTTTAAATATTTGATTCGTAGGTCTTATTTATCGTTTGGATTATATGCAGTAAATATATAGACAACACACAATTTTTTTTAAATAAAAAATTTGCCATTACATATAGATTTTTAAATTGAAATTTTGCATATTAAAAGTAAATATATTCACAATTTCAACTATCTGAAGAGACATAATGGATACCATTCTTTTAAGAATAACATAACATGGTTATAATGTAGCACCGGAGACGATATTATCTTCATTATCTCAACCTAATGTGATAGAGTAAACTTTGTTTCATTTTTTGAAAAACAAACACTTGACTGCATTGTATATTATGACATATTGCTCATACAAAAAAATGAGAATGCCTGGTTAATATCATGAAAAATTCTATAAATATTATTTCCACTGCATATCTAATTGGAATGGCCTAAAAAGAGAAGAATTTAATAATTAAAATTATGTGTAAAAGCATCAAAATGAATGTACGTTGCATTCTTTCGTGAGAAGCAATATGTGCTGTTTCATCACCTCTCCCGACAAATATTTAAGAAATGATGGTAAAAACGACAATTAGTCTGGCACTGAATATCATGAATTTAAAGCTAAATGTCTTCTTGGCTCCGTTCCACTCAATACGGTTTCTATGAACAGGGGAGGTAATCGAAAAATACTTTTGTTAAGGCTTTATCGTTGAAGTATTTCACTCAAATCAGTTACCTCGCTTTTGCAGAAAGGTTCTGCTAACCCTTGAATGCGAGTTTTAGTTCCAGTAGATAACCCCACCGTTTCAGTGTTATCTTCGTCTGAGTTCCATCAAAGCTAACCAGACAATCCTTATAAATCCCATAATAACTCTCGGTTAGCTTTGTTTCCTTTTTGAATGGGCAGGCAGCTTTTTACTTATTTAACTTTATTTTAGTGGTTTTAGCTCATGGTCCTGTGTCCTTCATGCTTTGTGCGTTGACTGTTCGTCTCTCGCCCACAAAAAAAAAAAAAAAATAAAATAACAAAAGAAAAAAAAAAATGAAACAAATCCTATCTTCAATTTAAAAAAAAAAAATGCCTTTCAAACGATTTTAAACAATATTCGCAGAAAGCATCATGACTTGGAACGCCTTTCACACTGCATAAACGATGCCGATTAGTCATAAAATATGGCTGCCGTTGCTAACGGTATTCATATTTTTAACGATTTCTTCTCAAACAAACACTTTGGAGAATTTTACAATATTTGACGGTATATATGAGAACATAAAGGATTTTCCGTTTGATACAAGAACCGCCTCACATAATTTGACCTGATTTGACAAAAGGCATACAAACATTTGACGTTGGTGTAAATGATGTCGCCCAGCCACTAAATATGGTCCCTGCTAAAAAGAGAACAGCCTTTAAACAACTTTTATCACAAACAACTTTACAGACTATGACCAGGTCCAAAAGAAAGCGCTCTTTCATATTTTCATAAATGATGCCAAACGACCTTTCCATATAATCACTGTTACAGAATTATATAAACCTTCAAACGATTTCTGGTAAACAAAATTACAGAACGGAATAAGATCAAATTGGGTAGCGATCAATTTTCCTGATTAGCCCCTAGAGAAGATTTTGACTAAACCTGATAGAAATCATCTTGACATCTTGCTCTTTACACTCTGTAAAGATAGTTTCAGTCCAATGTGGCCGACATTACTAAAAGCATAGAAACATTTTAAACAATTATTCTTTATAACTTCGGTAAAATCTTACCACATTTTTTGAACAAGTGCATTACTGTATTACCGTTCGGAGGCATTCAATTTTGCATATCTGATTATATATATATATATATATATATATATATATATATATATATATATATATATATATATATATATATATATATATATATATATATATATATATATATAAAAGCTCCCCGAAAACATTAAACTATTTCTTTTGAAAAACTGATAATGGCCCTAATATCACATGAAACATCCATGGAAGTAATTTTAAATTTACACAAAGGATGATGATCAGACATGTAACATGTCTGCCATTGCCAATAAACAGACCCCCACCCCCCACCCCTTTCCAGGTAAATGCAAAACGCATCACACTATCATAGATTTCTAAGTCAACTGCCCTTCTATTTGCCTTTAGGTAGAGTTCAGCAAAGTAGGCCATCTCACCCCACCTTGGCCCCTCCTTTCTCTCTTTTTATGTATCTATATTAATTTTCCTTCTCTTCTTATTGTCTTTTTAAACGCAAGATTGATATTGGTAAAATCTCATGTAAATATAGACAAATTTCATTTATAAACCAGATAAGTTTGTGAATGCTACTTACATGAAACATGCCGATAGTCATTAATTGTTTTTTGGGTGGGTGGGTGGGGGTGGGTCTGCTTTACAAACACAAAACATTCCACACCATAGTTCTGTGGTTAATGAATCATCTATGACATATAGGAACAAAAACGTCAATGTGCTCATTCATAACTGCAGTTGATACGTTGATGCAAATGACATAAATTATAACGGCAGCCAATTAAAAATGTATATGAAGTCATGTTTATTTATTTATTTATTTATTTTTTCCATTAGGCCAATCCTGGTTGTACAACGACGACTTAGTGTTCTCTTCGTCTTTTCGATGCGCTTGTGCGCTATATATATTTATTTGTAGTTTTAATTTTCTTGTACTCCTGGCGAGCATCTTTGTTCAGAAAATATTACCAATTTTTAACCTGTCGTTTATTACAGTGACCTTAAGAAGTGCCTGTAGCTATTGTTCAAGAGAGAGAGAGAGAGAGAGAGAGAGAGAGAGAGAGAGAGAGAGAGAGAGAGAGAGAGAGAGCAAACGGAGTGACCCCGATGACAGAATGTGATAATATACTAACTTCGTCTAATTTTACATTAATTTCATTGATAATATCTTCAGCCTGTTTTCAGGACATGGGCCTACCAATGCTACAAAAATTATCCCTACATTATCTCCATAATTTAATTATATTTGTATACCTGATGCTCACCTTCTGGAGGCTAGCACCTGCTGCTAATGGTGCCTGTAGGTTGCTTACATTGGTAAATCATGACAGTACATTGCATATGCGTGATATGTGCAATAATTTCTCATCATGCATAACGTAAATATTTTGCAAAGGTGATATTTCTAGTCTGTAGCGTACTAACGGGGGTGGGGTGGGGTGGGGCGGTTGCCCTTGGCGCCAGAGGTCTTGGGGCGCAAAAACAGTTGATAAAAATTCGGGCCTCGTGTTCTGGCCCTTTGGGCTATCATCGTCGCCCGGGCGTCATTTACCCTTTATACGCCCCTGTTTCTAGTGTACCTAGATTGCAGGTGTGAGTTTAATTTTTTACTGACGACCGTTTTTCAACGGGTTTTACGAGATTATGGAAGTTGTAAAAATGGTTTTCAATTTTTCCAGGTGTTGACAGAAAATAAATATATAAATAATCAAACTAATCATTTGAATATTAATCTCTATTAAACGCTATTTAAAGTTGAGCAATTTATTTTGCTACGTACCGTAAAATAAATCAACGTGCACTTTCCTTTCAGACTAGCATGTCGTGCGAACACAAAAAGCTATTTCCACGGAATTAAATTCAGGCAGGATGTTAGTTTGTTACTAAACTTGGTAAATCCCATCGAATTCTATATAAGATATGATCGCGATTGTCGCATTACCATCACGCCTACAAGTGTCTTCAACTTTATGTTAATACAAATTAGGGTCTTGAAGCTAAATATATGTTCACTCTATATTAAGAGTTATATTTCCAGGTCTAACCTACGTTATATTTGCCGTTGAAATAATTTGAGAGGTTCAAAGTATAAGTAAATAATATTTGGGACTTCACGAGCTGTTTAAAATTTCACACCAGCCAAGGCAACATTAAAATACAAAAATACACATTTCTACTGCACTGCCGCCACACATTATCCCACTTGAATAGCGATATGACAATACTAAAATCAAATATCGATATTCTCTAGAACATGTATCATATAGTGCTATTTAAATTGTACTACCAAAATAAAACGGTGAATAATAAAATGCTCCAATTATGATAATAAAAAACCTCTAAACCTGATTGATGAAAAAAGGAGCACTAGCGCAGTTCCTAAGTCTTCAGCTGATCGCAGCTAGCACCAAATGTCGTATGCTTGCACACAGTAACGCTTATATATTTTATTTTACTGTGATAGTAAGTAAAGCCGCGTGGTCTTAGCGTGTTGCGCGAGATTTAAAGATTGAAATGTCTGCTGTTGAGTTCTTACCAACGGTGATATTTTCCTTCATAAATTAGAACCATCTCGTTGTCTATAGATGCTGATACATAATATAAATCAGGTCATATACACTAAGCGATGGAATGAAATATGATCTTCACAATTATGAAAGGGTTTAAATGTACAAAGGAAGACAAAGCATCCCATACGAGACGATTATGATACTGATTTAGTTTGAGAAGTTATTGTGAAGATTCAGTTACACTTGCATGACTATTTCAAGAACTCTCCATTACCTCCAAAGAAAATGATTTATCAGTGTTACAGAAGAAATGTATACATTTTTACACCGGTATAAAAGCCAACTGCACCAAAGTTATTATGTTCATTAGAGATAACAAAAGTCAAATGTGCACTTAATTGTTTCGTTTAATAAAGATACGTGGTTAATAGCACATATTAAACAAAAGTCAATCTTGAGACAAACAACAGCAAATGATTTCTATTAAGATTTTTAAAAACTAAATTTAGAAAAAGAACAAGGTTGAAAAGAAGTGCAAATGTAAATAAACGTTTGAAATTTCATGGAGATCTATCATTTGCAAGAGAAGAGTTACTGAAGATAACGTAATGCTAATGCATCTGAAAAGCAATCAAATCAAATTAACAATTAATGCTTTGCGCCAACTTTTCATTAATTTTTTTCTTCTATGTGATTGTGTGACCAGCATGTAGTAGGAGTGAGTCCATAATCAAACGTTTAGTCAAACTGTACTCACTGTTGTGTGACATGCTTCTTCCAGAAACGCAGACCCGGATCTGACGTTTCTAAATTCGCCAGTAGACCAGAATCAATAATGTCCACCCTACTTGTGATTTTAAGCCAACAGCCTGTACTCAAATCTGTTGGCGCATTATGCTTTGGCAGATCTGGGTGGTCGCTCTTTGCAATTTGTGTATGTTATATGCGAGAAAAGACAGTAGGTGTTATAAATCAATACTAGGGGACAATAAACGATCTTTATACGGTACATGGGGCGAGTACTCTCAAAATGCGTCTGTAAAAGTAATGACATAGATGCCAGTTCTATTCCGCTCTCACAGAAATGTATGACTGCTCAAAACAAGAATAGTAATGTTATTGCATTCATTCGGGAGAAGTTTTGTTGGAAGCCACGTGTAGATCCATTATTTAAAACAATTCATGTAGCATTGAATATATGTTATCTTTGAGTACCTTTATACAAAGTATGTCCTTTGTAATTTGAAGCTAGCGGAGCACATGTATATCAGAAAATGGGTTCTATCGTATGATATAAACAGTAGGAACCTTGTTACATTTCGTCTAGCTGGGGACGTGTTACGCGAATCTTAAGCAGCAAATGTTCTGCTCTCTCTCTCTCTCTCTCTCTCTCTCTCTCTCTCTCTCTCTCTCTCTCTCTCTCTCTCTCTCTCTCTCTCTCTCTCTTTGTTCGACTACATTTTAAATTTTGACCATCGAAGTTTTTTCAGTCAGGCCTGAATATTGCCCACAGAAAATGGGTCAGGGTTTTAAACATAAGTCTAGAATCAAGTTATCTTCAATTTGACCAATCAAATAGCTTAAGACTTAACTCTGCTGAAATTGAGACCAGGCCTGTAACTTACAGAAACACTCCAAGACTCAACTGAAACTGAAAAAAAAGTAAATGTCTGATTGGTTATATTCAAATCACTAAGCAATAAGTGAGAAAAGGAATTACAAAAAAAAAAAACAACAAACAAACAAAAAAAAAACATTCCTGTAGGCGATATTCCTAAGTGCTTCATACTATTTTCATGCGTGTAAATATCATTTTGAGTATTTACAATCTATATATCTATGTATGTTTACTTGCACATGCATGTTTGTGATACATCATTAGATGATAACGGACGAGTTACGTGGGCATCACATGTGAGACATTTATTATTTCGCTATTGTTTCGGCTTTTTATGGATATCGCAAGATGTTGGAAATATTAATGTATTTGTAACAAAATTCTCTCAAAGAGTGAAGGATTGCACTAATCGAAATTGGTATGATAAAATTACGCAGTCGTCAAAATGTAGGTATTATCAAAATTGTAAACTATTACTTAATGTTGAGAAGCATCTTTCCATAAGGTTACCTATTTATGACCGTAAAGCTTTCTCGAAATTCAGATGTTCTAGTCATAAACTTTTTATACAGACTGGTAGACATAATCGTGTTACTACTTCATATCGCTTGTGTACATTTTGTCACATCCCTAATTTGGCGTTTGTAGAAGATAATTATCCAGCATTTTGTCTGTAAACACAATCAGGATGTAAGAGAACTAAGAGAAAATTATTTAGACAAACCTTGGTATAATAATCCATCTCTAAAATTTGTTAGACAAACCTAGGTATAATAGTCCATCTCTAATTTTTTTAGACAAACCTAGGTATAATAATCCATCTCTAATATTTTTTAGACAAACCTAGGTATAATAATCCATCTCTAAAAATATTTAGACAAACCTAGGTATAATAATCCAACTCTAAAAATATTTAGACAAACCTTGGTATAATAATCCATCTCTAAAAATATTTAGACAAACCTAGGTATAATAATCCATCTCTAAAAATATTTAGACAAACCTAGGTATAATAATCCATCTCTAAAAATATTTAGACAAACCTAGGTATAATAATCCATCTCTAAAAATATTTAGACAAACCTTGGTATAATAATCCATCTCTAAAATATTTAGACAAACATATGTATAATAATCCATCTCTAAAAATATTTAGACAAACCTTGGTATAATAATCCATCTCTAATTTTTTTTAGACAAACCTAGGTATAATAGTCCATCCCTAATTTTTTTAGACAAACCTAGGTATAATAATCCATCTCTAAAATTTGTTAGACAAATCTTGGAATAATAATCCATCTCTAAAAATATTTTGACAAACCTAGGTATAATAATCCATCTCTAAAAATATTTAGACAAATCTTGGTATAATAATCCAACTCTAAAAATATTTAGACAAACCTTGGTATAATAATCCAACTCTAAAAATATTTTGACAAATCTTGGTATAATAATCCATCTCTAAAAATATTTAGACAAACCTAGGTATAATAATCCATCTCTAAAAATATTTAGACAAACCTTGGTATAATAATCCATCTCGAAAATTTTTTAGACAAACCTTGGTATAATACTAAATCTCTAAAATTTGTTAGACAAATCTTGGTATAATAATCCATCTCTAAAAATATTTAGACAAACCTTGGTATAATACTCCAACTCTAAAAATATTTAGGCAAACCTAGGTATAATAATCCATCTCTAAAAATATTTAGACAAACCTTGGTATAATACTCCATTTCTAAAATTTGTTAGACAAATCTTGGTATAATAATCCATCTCTAAAAATATTTAGACAAACCTTGGTATAATACTCCATCTCTAAAATTTGTTAGACAAATCTTGGTATAATAATCCATCTCTAAAAATATTTAGACAAACCTAGGTATAATAATCCATCTCTAAAAATATTTTGACAAACCTAGGTATAATAATCCATCTCTAAAAATATTTAGACAAACCTTGGTATAATAATCCATCTCTAAAAATATTTAGACAAACCTTGGTATAATAATCCATCTCTATAAATATTTAGACAAACCTAGGTATAATAATCCATCTCTAAAAATATTTAGACAAACCTTGGTATAATAATCCATCTCTAAAAATATTTAGACAAACCTTGGTATAATAATCCATCTCTAAAAATATTTAGACAAACCTAGGTATAATAATCCAACTCTAAAAATATTTAGACAAATCTTGGTATAATAATCCAACTCTAAAAATGTATAGACAAATCTTGGTATAATAATCCAACTCTAAAAATATTTTGACAAATCTTGGTATAATAATCCATCTCTAAAACTTTAACACAAAATCCTCTTGTTATTCACAGAGTTGCATTATTTATATAACATTTGCTGCTTCGATAAGAAAATACATACAGTATTTAATATAAACATAATATGTATATGTGCGCTTCAGGTGATAGATTTTGTCTTTGTATATATTATTGTATTATGGGCCGGTGGCCTAGATTACCAATTAAAGAATCTTTAATCTAAACGAAAAAGAAAAATAATAATAAAAAATGCATGTTTGTGAAAGAAAGAAACAGAGGGAAATAACCAATATAAAAAGATCATAGACGACACCGTCAGTCAATGTTTCATTTACTATGCCTAAAAATAATTCATAACGGTACAAGAGTTCAGTATTCCAACCATATACATGCATTAGGAAGAACTGAATTATTTTCATATTGAAAGGGGATTTTTATTACTCATTTCTTCATACAGTATATATGCATATATGTGATTTTTATAAATACCTTAATGTATGCAGAAAGAGACATAAAAATAGAGATAAAATATATGTCAATGTCATGATGGTTTGTCTGTTGATGTATCAGTAATGCAAATAAAGAAGAATTTATCACCTATTGTCAGTCCGTTTGTTTGCAGGAACCTTCAGGGCAGGTAAATACTAAATCAAAAATGCGTTCTAGCAAGTGTGAAATTTTAGAAAGAGGAATTTACCCTTCATTATGTCATATTTATTGAAAAGTGTTATTCGAACATATATATTGATTCTACTGCTTTTTTGTGTTACAAAGAATACAAATAAACAGAATGGTACATTTGTCTGTGTTAGATAGAGTGATAGATAATGCATGCACGAGGTAAATACATGCAGCTATTTCAAAGTCCATAAAAAACAAACTATATTTCTTGATTTTGTCTGACAAATTTATTTGCCGAGTTCATTGACAAAATTACAAATTTGTAACAAACAACATTGGTCAGGATACTTTTAACATTATTAAAATATATGTTTAGTTTGCATCTACAAAAGAAGAAATAAAGAAAGAAAGAGACAAACATAAGGAATAGAGACCTGCTACTCTCTACTATCCAATATCTTTCTGGTTTAGAAATGTCTCCCATATCAGTACTTTAAGAGGACAGAACGCAATTTAAAAAAAGAATAATTTGACATTGAATTACATATCAAGGTTTAAAAAGCATTTAGGCAATTCGATATACAAGTGGCGTAACTATGAATGTCTCGAAGACTTTAGAATTAAAAAAGAAAAAAAAAAAAAAAAAAAAAAAATCTTACGATTATCCATTTCAAATTCATTTTCTGAGTATTACAACATGTCATGCTGAAGAAAAAAAGAATTAATCTGTATCATTACGTTTGCCTAAGACGTTTAAAAGTACTTTCGCCCATCTGGCATAATCATATCGTTTTTTATTAGCGAGTGACTGACATTTATTTTTTAAAAACTTTTTACGCGTTTAGAGTAGCTATTCTGATTAACCTGTCCTCCATACTTTCCTTCTGTATGTGAAATGAAATTAAAAGTATGCATGCACACGTTTAGTTTTCTTTGTATATCATCCGAGAGAGAGTCAATATCTGTCACTGTCTTGAAGTTATGTGTTGACGGATCAGAGAAGCAAATAATGTGTTTAAAAATGTTTCTCATCTCTTAACAGTGTATGTGTCTGTAGCAGCCTTGGGGTTAAATACACCATAAACTCGTTCAACCTAGTGCGAATTTCCAGATCATATATCATACTGCTTCCCTTGTATAATATCTGATACTCTGTCTATATCGGAGCTCTTAAAATATATTGTTAATCCAAGATATATTGCATATATTTAATATTATATTTACAGATAACATAAATATAAATGATCATAAAATTAGCTTTATGTATGTTTAAACACATAGATAGTTTTAATATATATATATATATATATATATATATATATATATATATATATATATATATATATATATATATATTGTATGTATGAATGTGATTTAAAAAAAAATAAAAAGGAAAGAGAGAGTAAATATGAACATACAGTTATTTTAAAGTCCTTACAATACACAACGTTATTTTTTTTTTATCGATTTCGAATATGACAGCATTTGCTGGACTAAAAAATATTTTCTCGGTTCATTGTCAATTTAGTGATTTGTAACATATATCATTGGCTGTTATCGATTTAGTAGGCAAAACAAATGTTAAGTACATTTGTAATTTATGATAAACATTTAGCCCTTAAACATACGCTATTTCTTCATTTACCGAATGTGGGTATATGCTATGGCTATATTCTATAGTAATTTGGCGCCCATAAATAAAGATCTCTTTATGGTCTATATCCGCTAATTCAGTTATACATGAGTATATGTTGATCGATTCATCCACTAGTAGCTCCTGTTTCAGTCACTGATTCAAAACTCAAATACAACCTGCAGGTTTGACAGTTATATCAATATGTATATCAAAGAAAAAAGAAAGAAAAAAAAAGATTATGTTTTAGAAAGTACTCTAAGCTCCAGATGGCGACCTCATTCTTGCACCACATTTGTTCGGAGCCGAAGTACTCCACCAATTAAGTTTGGACATGGGGGATAACCACAGCTAGATGACGCAATTTACACTCCCACCATCTTCCAAAAGGTCTTTCCGCTTGATTTGCTTCTGTTACATAATTGTAAAATAATTTAAAAGAATCCTACATAGTATTATTCCTACATTTCCCATATTACTGACATCTACCACTCTAAAAGTCATTTTGGAAAATGTATGTCGTGTTCGAAAATGAAATTGTTGTAAATATTATTTTGGCCCGGATGATCAGCTTTCCTCTAGAACTGAATGTTACCAGCATGTTTCAGAAAGAGTTGAAAAAGACAAGACATTCCTTATGCTGTGAATATTTTGACAGTATGATCTATGACTTAAATTTAAAAGACTGATGCGTCTTTATTTGGGGGTGATACGACTCTATGGCTGGAACAAACGTAACAAAAAGAAAGTGAAACCAACAATGTTTGTAAAAATCAACAAACAATTTATTCTAAATAATTAATGTGAAAATCAAAATACACTTACAGTATCGTGTATTATAATCCAAATAATCCAACAATTATTAGTGTCCTCATCACAAGTCCAGTATATATAGAAACTATAAAATGTTCCAAATGAATGAATGTTCCAAGTTAATGAATGTTCCAAATGAATCCTCGTAATGAACGAATGTTCCGAATAGATGATGGTTCCGAATGAATGAGTCTGTAATGTTGCGATGTATCAACGATAATGTCAGATCATCTTTAAGAATATTCAGAGGCATCCGAGAAAGTCCTAAGTAAACTCCAGGTAGCTCTGATAAATGGTCCAATAAATAATTCGTTTCGAATTATCTATACAGCATGGCATTACAGCAGCATTACAGGATTCCAGCTATTGCACGGCTATTATTTCAAACTATCTGATGATTCCAAAACTGATCATAAAAAAGTTCTTTTTAACTCAAGATCTAAAATGGAATGGAAATAATTCATATTTCCAGGTCTTTTATACAACTTGCAAATGGCACATTTCACAACAGGAAACTTATCATATTACGACCCAGAATGCACTACTAAATGCGTCTATTTCATGGAATATTACTGAAGAATGATCAACAGCTCTGACCTTGAACAAAAGGTCAGTAAACATGTTGTTATTTGATTAATAGTACAACTAAACCCAACTTAAATATGACTCAGTATTTGACACAACTTTAAAGTAGAGTCATAGGCCAAAAGTTTAAGCACACTATAGATTCCATATACATAATTCCGTAACAGGGGTCAGTATGCACTTTTTCATGCGGCCCAAGTGTGGAGTACAGGGAATTTTAATCTCAACAGCTTATAGAGACGACTATTTTGGTGGTTATTTCTTTATGACGCAGGTTTACGGAAATGAGTATGGAGCGGTCGGAGGGGCATACAAGTCTCTTGATCATCGGACCGTGTGTGTGTGTGTGTGTGGATGTGTTTTTTGTGTGTATGTCTCTCTCTCGCTATATATATATATATATATATATATATATATATATATATATATATATATATATATATATATCTATTTATCTATCTATCTATCTATCTCTCTCTCTCTCTCTCTCTCTCTATATATATATATATATATATATATATATATATATATATATATATATATATATATATATATATATATATTTATTGGTATTTCAGTGACGCGGGAATAATGACAGCCGTCATTTTTTCATGTGAGCATACCGATCTAAGATATTTTGTTTAGTACATTCTTGAATCGTATCAGATGTGACAAAATGTGATATATTCGGGTGTATTTTAACCTGCCTAACCTAAATTTTCTTCTTGTCGGCCACTTTTAGCAATATTTATTTTCCGTCTGACAGTGACTTCATGGTGTGTGTGTGTGTGTGTGTGTGTGTGTGTGTAGGAAGGTGACTTGCACAATATATAAGAAACTCTATTTTAAATTTGATAATTTGAACAATAAAAATTATAACTGTTATTCTGACAACCATGGAACTAACAAAGTAAAATGTACAGGTTAGTCATTTTAAAAACTGAAACTGGGGTTGGGGGAGGCTTGGGATTTTTTTAAAGCAAATTTCTGGCCCTAAAATAGCTTTAAAAAATAATATTCTTGCTCTGATTTATAGAGAAAAAAAATCTATTGTATCCATTATATTAGTTCACTAAAAATTATTTTGAGGTAAAAGAAATATAAATATCCTGGCTGGAAAGAAAATCGCAGGCCCCCGTTACCCTCTTCCCCCTCCCGCCAACCCCGAACATTTAATGATCAGTTCCTTACATTGCATTACTGGACAATGAAGAAAATATGAGCTAGAAAAACAGCATAAGTAGAAAGTGGCCAGGACAAGTAACTTTTCCAAAGTCTCTTGTTCTGGACAAGTGGCTGGGGAAAAAAAATATTTGTACAGCCCTGAATGGCATTCACTCCAATACTGAATTAAAGTGCCAAAATAATGTAATATTAAATATATTGTAAGACACTTGCATAGTGTATATGATGGTTCAAAACTGTAAATGAGGTTTGCAAACAGTTGAACTATTCTGTATCTGAAAAAAGACCTTAAATTACCATCTACTTGCAGAGTTCTGGATTCTCCTCTTTGCTGTGGCAAAGATCCTCTAATTCTTGTACTGTTTCGCTGTGTGCCTTGGAAGTATTTCTTCCCTATACTCTTCTGCTGGGCCTATGGTATTTCCTGAGATTTCCTTTAAAAGGACTAACTGTTCTTGTTGATTCTCTGTAAAGTTATCCAATTTCATAAGTACACTGAGCCAGAAAGCTGTAAAAACTGTATCAGTTTTAGAAAATCAGTATGAATAGTGGATATTGGGCTAACGATGCAAACATAACTATAGTAATCATTAATTACACATGTAATTTGCATACATGTGGTCCCATGTGCATTATATAATCGATCTTTATCAAGATTCATATAGAATTATTTTCTAATCTTGCATACTACACTTGTTGTGTTGTGGTAATCCCTAATCCCTAAATACTGAAGTCAGTTATTGACCATCAGAAATATTGTCGTACTTACAATAGTGCGTTTAGTATGCACCTTACTATTATTTCAAATATAAAAAATAAAAATACAAAGATAAATAAAAATTAAATATATTTCAAGCGCTAGATTTTTAGCATAACGCTTGAAAATCTGACATGTGCAAATTAAGTAATGATGCAAGTAGATTTGGGAAGTTGTAAATACTGTAGCATCAGTTGATTTATATAAACTAATTGAAAGTTCCAACACATAATTATTTTATTTCTCTGTAACTTCTTACTTGATAAACCATTTTAAGGGGTTCATATAAGGCTACTATCCATGGATCGCTTTAAGTTTATCACTCCCACTATTATCATTTGGCAGTCACGGCTTCTTTTTTTTAAAACAGACCGTGCATACAATAATCCATTCATTTTATTCTCTACATATTTACTGAATATTGACTTCTAATTTACTTTCTTTCAGTTCTGAATATATACTTATATCCAGTATGGTTGATTTACCATATCATAATAATTGCTTAGATCTATTATTGTCATTTTTTTCATTAATGTGTATTAATATTTGTAATTAGCAAATCTGAATTCTCGTTTACTGTGTGCATTTTCTTGACATTTATACACATCAGCAAACTTACTTGTCTGAAACATACTTTATTTTATTTTCCATTCCATTTCTCTTTTATTGATTTCATTTTATTTTATTACACTAACAAATTTTCATACTGGTCAAGAACGATAAATCTGACGCCAGTTATCTAAACGCAAGCGCATTTCAAAACTCTTTCAATCAAGGCATTTTCTCACGGCACCCCTCCTCCAATTTATGTGCAAAAGTGCCCTTTTTCAGCTTACACATATAATTTATTTATATATAGACATATGTCTATATGAGTCAACTAAAGGTCGCATAAATACACCAAGAATTTATATCACTCTGTGTACAGAGAAATTTGGCAGATACTTGCTTTGTTTGAAAATGGCACCACCTAGCAAGGTGTTTACATGTGCAGGGCAGCTGCCGTTGAGCCATCAACCGAAAGAAAATCCTCACTATCATAATGAAAACTTTATTTTCTAAAACTCTAGATGCTAATTATAGATTGACTGATCAATGTACATACCTTGACGCTTGAAAACAATTGAAAACAGGACATATTTTTCAGCCACCGTCCGTTCCAGCAGGAGGTACAAGAAAAGTTACAAACTTCAGTTGGAAGCTTTGTAACATTTGATAAGTCAAAGATCATACCCATGCTTGTGAAAATACACGTTGACGAATAAAATATTTTCCGACACAAGTTGCAAACTTCAATCAGTTTTTTTTATTTTGTAAATAACACTGAAAAAAGTACGAAACAATGATGATTCCTCCTCAGATTTGTAGGTTTAACACAACTTTGGTATAAAAATGTAACATATTATCCAAGTGCAAATGACACCATTTGCTGTGTAAACTGTTATATTAATTGCATATACATGTTATTTAAATATTTTGCATACTTTTGAGCTTGAAGAACAATAAAGATTATGTGTATGTGCAATGTTTCAGCAACGTTGCTTCGACTTTAGTTCCGCATGTAATCAAATCACAACCGTACAGCAACTTTGTAGAAACGTTGCGTGTCAGCTGCGAATATATTCAGTTTCATGCAATAACTGTAAGGGCTTAGACCACTAATTCATATTCCATTGACATCAATGTTAATGTTTGAGAAAATAAAACTATTTGTGTGCACTAGATGACCCAGTATACAACACGTATACTTCTTCATTAAAGTTATCTCTTTCTGAACAATCAATATGGGGTGCTAAGTGGCATATTTTCGAGACAAATGTCCCAAATGTGAGGTACGATGCAAACTACCTTAACTAGTGCAATTTTGGCCTGGAAGGGAAAAAAATAGAAATCTCAAAAGGTCGCAAACATAATTTATGTAGAAGTTAACAACACCAATAAAAGTATCAGAAAATTACAAACGAAAAATTCCCGCTTATATTACAAAATCATTACTGGTTTCTACTGACACCATTCAAAATTTTGTTTAAGACATTTTTATTTAACCTTGATACATATTTCTTCCCACGTGAAACTTTATCAATAATAACTATTTAAGTTTATCATATTTGTCAAAGCCAATACATATCTAATAGCCACACAAAAGTCCCACTGATCATTACTTTTTTGTTAGTCAACCAATCTGAATAAATTCAAGATTGACTTACAATAAATTATGTCAGAGATCTCGATTTTAATCAGACTGGTTAGCTGATCAACAAGCAATCTATATAGTCTTGAGTTGTTTATCAATTTCTATAATCTCATGATTCAAAAGTGTTATTTTTTTAAAAAAGCTTATGAAAATGATTGAACATGTTGAATTATTTAGAAAACATTATTGGAAAATGTTGCATTCTCACAATTAATCAATCATTGTTTACATTTGTTTTACCTCGATGTAACAACTCGAATACTGGTGATTGAGTTTGTAATCTCATGATTTTTTAAAAACTTTTATTATTTTCAGTTTATTTCCACCTCAAATCAGCTACACTCAAAGTCACCACATACACGCGTTTTTTAACTCAATACTCAAATTTCTTCATCGATACTTGTTTTATTTTACTAGAAACTCGCTTTTCTCAAATCGATACACGACTTTCTTCACTCGATACTAGCTTTTCTTCACTCGATACACGCTACAAGAATGAAAGTAAACCTAGTTATTTCTCACGTGAAAAGTAGATGTTCAGACTCAGTATTAACATTCATAACCCTTTTCTCACGATTTGGCTGATTGTATTTATTACATAAATCCCTTTGGATTGATCTGTCCCAAAACATTTGATTGCGGTCATTGTCCTATTAAATGTTGTCATTTTCATATATCAGTTACATGCACCTAATATATCTCATATTTAGCTCAATACCATGATGGTTTTCCTGATTTGTTTTTTAAATTGGCATTTTCCATATCACTGATGTTCAGTTTTAGAACATCAGTTTGTATCTTTGTTATGACAGAAGACATCACTCGTATAGATAGATATATACGGTACATATATAATAAAGGGATCTTAAACGATACGAACAGCTGCTGTATTCTCGTGGCCTCCTGACTGGTCAACACTTGGCCATTATTAACAATGATGAGGTCAACATTTCTGCTAACTCACAGAATGTATATTGCTCTAATTTGTCCTTCTTTTGCTAAGGAATCGAGGTCGGTGTGTTATGCTGAACTAAAGATCAAAAAAGCAACATTGGTTTTGGGACCAGGACCAGACCAGTTCTGTTGAATATAAGCATGCCACTTGGTGTCAACATAATGAATATGCAAATGAGTCAAACACCTGAAGGCAATCTGTTTTTTTCTTACCGTTCATTTTTTCCTAATGTTATATTCTTTGTTGAAAACCTCACAGACTGAAACACATACATGTATAATCTGAGATTTAAAGCTCTCATGTTGCGATATAGAGTCAGAGTGGTTAGCGTGTCGGGCGCGTGACCAAAACGTATGGCTTTGATACTTGTCTTCGATCACCCGATGTCGGCTGCCTTGGTGTGTCTCTGGGGAAGGCATTTTATTTTACTTGCCTCTGCACGCTATAACATTCATGTGTTGTTGCGCCGCAAAATACCCAAAAATACAAACAAGCTTCAGGTTGCAATATGAGAAAAAGGGCAAAACGAAACACATCAGATACAAATCGAGAATTGTTCTGTGATTTCTCTGTCAACTCATCATTCAGCATTTGTTAAAAATAATTTCAGATTTTTTCATCATTAATTTAGTTGCTGTATAGTTTGACTGTCTCTGTGTACATAATATAAGTTGGAACACATATAATGCCTGTATAAAAACGAAATAAAAACTGAGTACAGACGATGAAAGCAATGAGACAATCACTTCATTCATATCACATTTAAATCATTCTCCAAATCTCCATTCTGCCACTCCACTTCCCCACTCCTCTCCACTCCACAACTTCACTCCATATTTTAGTATATGCCAGTTATGGAATAGACTGCAACACGGTCTATTGGTACTGTGGAATATTTCACTGCTGCAGTAGCAAGATGAGAGTTCCTATGTCCCCCCCCCCAGGAAATCTGTAATTTCATTGCCCAATGATTTTACAATTTTGTCTGATATGACACTCTGCTTTTCGCGAAATTCTTCAGACTTTTGACGACAATATAGATCCAAATGAAGCATTTTCAATTCTATAGTAAAACAAAAAAAATTTGTTGAAGCATGAAGTACAATTTGAATTGTGGGAAAAGCGTGTTAATATCTGCACAAAAATTCTCATTTTCCAGGGAGATATCCTTAGTGCACACTATTGCCAATAAATAATGAGTAATTTTAATTAGATCTATCTATAGTAGATCAAAATAAAAGTAGCATTGTTCCAACAGTTGGCGCCAATGTATGTATGTATGTATGTATGTATGTATGTATGTATGTATGTATGTATGTATGTATGTATGTATGTATGTATGTATGTGCAGGTCCCCAATAAGAATCAAATGAACAAATCAAGAACCAAAACGAAAACAGGAAATATATATCTTGTAAATGAAAAAAAAAAAAAAGATTAAAAAGTTTTTCCTTTATCACGATGCTATCCACAACTTATATAAATACGAGCAGTTCATGGATTCAGATTAATTTCATTTTAGAATGTTTAGCGGACATAAAATTATAGCATTTATTGCGAGGAATATACATTCGCGAAAATAAGATGCGGTAAAATGAATATTAGAGAATATAGGCTATCATTCAATCATGACGCGAATATGTCAAATGTCATGAATTTAAGAAGTATTTTGATGCAAAAATATTGATTGCAATATTAGAATAGTTTGCTGCTACCTTAAATTTCTTCCGTATTTTTTGTGCCAGCGAAGAACTCCTCGTTTTCAGAAATAAGTCATCAATATTTTAGTTGAGTCTAGTGTATATCAGAAGAAAAAGTAAGTGTTTGTATCTACTTTTTCAGCTTTCTTGCCTATTTACAATTTCTTCAAGAAACCTTCATCAAAGTAAACTCTGTTATAAAAACCGTTACAATTACGGTTAACGGTTGGCTTGCTTATACCTGAAGTTATCTCACAGAAAAGTATCATTATTGTATATAATAATTCAATATAACAGTTTCATTTCGAAAACGATTACACTTACTTGTTGAAATGAACAAAGAAAACAGCACAAAGACGTTGTCACTGCCTAGTTTGGGTGATTTTGTGGAACGTGTATTCGTAAAGAAGTATCGGCATAAAGCAATGATCAAGAGTATGAGAGAGTCATTGTTTTCTAATCCTTTCTAAGTCCATAGAGAAGTCAGCATTCTATGGTCAGTGAGAAGCCAGGATGGAAATCATTATCAATACTTGTATACAACAAGGTTAAGCTTTACTGCATCAAAACTTGCAGTAGAATGAACCAAAGATAGATGCTGAGACACAGTCGGTGAGAGACATTGTCTCATGTCCAAATATTCACTCAAACAGGCGTCACGTGCAGCTGCATTTCATTATGTTGTTAGATGAAAAACTGCTTTAGCGAACACGAAATTAGACAAGAATCTACAAATCAAACAGTTCAAACTACCTCTCACAACAGACGGCGTTTATGGAAATGAACTAGAAACGCTAAAGAAGAAAATAGAGCGGGACAAATAGATTTCAGAGCTATTACCAGATGTTGCCAGAAGAACATAAAATTCTAGCATGATGAGCCAGTCAGATTTCTGAGACTACACTTACAAGGGCAAGAAACCCAGAAGAGATTTTCAGTTTGATCGATGGTCAAACAATGAAACTGACGATCGTGCTCTACAAAGATGATACTTTTACTATGATTGAGGGAGACAGGACTCTGCACAGAACAGCAAAATGCCATTATTTCCTTAGCAAAAAATGCCCCACTGGAGGCACAAATGACTCTGTAGGAAATCTTGAGAAATATGCAGAGATAACTGTGGGAGGTTACCTGAAATATTTCCTAGAAACACGGAAGAAAATAACAAAATACCAAAGGGATTTTTTTTATAATAGAAGAGGACTACAAACTTCAGTTCCTTCATACAACCTATGTCACAGGAATAAATCAAACACCTATAAATGCACAAAATTCAGATATTATTTTGTTCAAAATAACATTATTATTAGAAAGAAAGAGGCTATAGAGTATGTGCCTGTCAAATGAATTCAAGAAGGTTTTTTCAGCACATTTGATCTCGTACTAAAGAAAACCGGTAGGATGCAACTAGTGATAAATCTAAGACCTCTGAACAATTATCTCCGAAAACAGCACTTTACAAACGGACACTCTCAAATAATTGTTAAATTCTGCCAATAAAGGAGATTGGACATTATCTCTCAAACTGAAATCTATATATCTACATATTCATATTTTTTTCGAGATCATCAAACTTTATAAGGTTTGGAGTTAAAGGCCAGATTCACCAATTATTTACTCTGCCCTATAGCCCAAAAGTTGCACCAATGGTATTCTCCAAATCTGTATCAGAGGTAAGAGTTTATCTGAAGAAAAAAAGAGCATCATACTGGCAGTCTATTTAAACGATTGGTTTCATGTGAATCAGATCAAAAACAATCTTCTTTCAGATCAAAAGAAAACTCTCAATCTTCTGATTATGCTGGGTGTCATTGTAAACAGTTAAATATCACAACTGGTTCCAACTCAGTTAATAGAGTACATTGAGGGACATTTTCAAGAAGACAAGTTTACAGTGTCTTCGACTGAAGAGAGATTAAATACAAAAATATCAGCAGTCCACGCATTTTTCACAGAAAATGTCGAGCGAACAATTACCTTCATTTAAGAAGATTCATGTTATTCTTTATATAACGTACCCACATGCCAGACCATGAATGAGACCGAGACAGTTACTGTATTTCTGTATACCGTATTTATGTATTCTGTATACTGTATTTCTGGCGCCAATCCTCAGAAAGTCTAGAAAAACTGATTCTATGTTCACATCTAAAGGAACATTTACTTTGGTGGTTAAATACTATGAAGGGCTGATCACTTACCAAGGAGGAACCATCCACCACTGTGATAACAGATGCCTTCAAGACAGGGCGGGAGGTCACATGAATGGTCAAGTTGTTTCCGGAGCACATGACGGAAAAAGAAACATCTCAGAACATCAAGTGTCTGGAGATGGAGGCAGTATACAAGGCAGTCCAACATTTGTTCCCATTTCGACATGCTTTGAAATCGATTCATATGCATATTTCACTAGGTAAGTGTAATCGCTTAGGAAATGAAATAAAACATTTGTACAAAAAATTTTAATTTTTATGAGTAAACATTACACTTCTTTGGCGAAAGGCCCACTCACCATTCCCCTTAGATTTATTTTCAGATTAGCTTTTGTTGCATGAGAAAACTAGAGGTGGTATTTGGCTCACATGTTTTATAAACGACCAGGTTAAAGGTTGTCTGTTTTTATGATGAGAGTTGAGACATGTTAAGGGATATCAATCCATATGTACATTTCACGAGGTAAGTGTAATGTTTACTCACAAAATTAAAATTTTGTTATCAAAAGTTCTCAATTTTCCTGTAATTTTTACCAAGTCTACTATTTTCATCTAATTAAAATAATTAAAAAGTATTTTGAAAAAGCATGTGAAAGAAAGCTCATTCTCCAAATTGTTCGTAAGGAAATTAAATGGCGTTGTACTTTTACTCACTCAGACTACTATTGTTTATTTCATCTTTTTACGGGAATGTAACTTTACTGCTACACTATCTAGAACTAATAAGGAAATTTAATGAAAACTACGTATGTGGGTAAATCCTTTTTTTGTTTTATGTGTCTGTTCTTCTATATCTAAGTCTTGCTATCACTCTTTTTATATCTCATTCTACTCATTTCTTCTCTGTATAAGCGCGAACATTATTGTTGAAACTTACTTTGATTCCTTTAATCAAAGTTGATCAAAGTTGTTTGCGGAGGTCTATAACCACTATCTCTGATAATTGGAATGTTTTTATATATAAGTTTAGGTTGAGTTATTGTATTATTAACAGTTTCGTTTTAATTCGGTTACTTTACATATTCAATACACACCTTCATAAAACCTTTTCTCAAGTAATAGGTCATAAAGCTCTTACTAATTTCGGATACAAAGTCTATTTGCTAAAAGTATCGCATTCTTAAAACAAGAATATTACAGTTTTTAGGGAATCGTTCCACTTTGTTTCATGTTCTTTTCTTTTACACGTTTATAAACTTCGATTGCAGTTTTAAAATGTTTCCGTCAGCTCACAGAGGCACAGATTATTTATTGCAGATTCATTAGGAAATAAGACTTTTGTTTTTACCTAGCGTTTCTTTCAACGCTACACTGTCTAAAGACTGTACGTACGTATTCGAACAGACGGTGAATTTTGACCACCTCAAGGTCAATTTAGGCAACAGCTATGACTCCAAATGTTGGCACGTGTCTCCCGCCAGATGAATAAATTGATCATTATGAAAGACAGGTATAAGATAGGAAGGATATTCGCAGGAAAATCAGGAGTAGAATCAGGTTGAGTAATGGTGGCTACGTTGATGGACAAGGGCCACGTGGTCTTAGTAAAGGAATATGGCACAAAGGAAACACTGCAGTGTGTAAACTGGTCATAATTCACTCTGGTGCTACAAGTTCCATATAATTAGAATAAATATCCCTTCAACCGATGCCTTGACTGGTTAATTAACAATCAGTAGAAATGAAATCTATTTCTAAATAGACTGAGTTGAAATACTGAGTTCTTAACTTACTGTTCTTTCATGCCATTTGTATCATTCAATAAAATATCCTTAAATATTGTCGCTAAAAGAGGAAATAAATATTCTATTTGCGGTATGTGTGGATCACAATACGCGTTGTTTCTCAGTGATGTAGACTTTTTTTTCAAAATCAATCAGAAGGGGTCACGTAATTGATTTGCAATTGCATTTTAAAAATGCAATTTGTTGCAGCTTGGTTTAGGTTTACCGGATTAGGTTTCACAATAACTTATTTTTTTAACGGCCCAATATATTGTTCACCTATTTATGTACCTATCAAAATGTGTACATACATATATACCTACCTACCTACCTTTTTCACTTCCTGGACTTCAAAGATAAATGGTAAAATAATTTTTGTTACTTTTTATATATTTTGTAATTCATTCATTGCACTTTCAGAAGATGGTATTGCATACTCTAGCAAAATTCGTTTTCCCTATTTTAATAACTGATACTTTGGACTACGTCAGGCTGAATTGTTTAGCACATGGGAGCAGCCATTTTGATAAGATGTGTGCTTAGATCATGCACGATTTCCACAACTACAACATATAAAGAAATGTCAGCCACAGCACATGGAAGTAGCATAGAGATATGCCAACATTCTCTCCATTGTGCATGTTGCAAATGCTAACTACTTCACCTTACACCTGTCACTCTGTCAGAAGTACGTAATATATGTGTAGTGCCACCATAAAGACCACGCAAGTATTATTATTGTGTGATTTAATTTTGGTTGTATAACTGAAAATATATATGTCACAAGCATCTGAACAGTCCTTTTTAATAATTCTCATGTATTTCTGTCACAGAACAGTATTTATTAGTAACAAAGTCTCACAGAAGCCTAGCCCCCTCCCCTCCATGACGAAAACTGAGCTATTTTGAAAAATGCACATTGCATTTTCTCACCACAGCAACCAATGTTATACTAAAAGACAGGTACATGAAACTTGCCACAATTATTCCTGAGATGTCACTAATAAATTTTACAGTTTGAACAGGATGGAACAGATCAGGTTCACATAGGTCAAAGGTCAAAGGGTAAAAGGTTTGCTAATTCTTCTAATACTAGTATATGGAAGAAAGTCAATATGCATTGTCATCATTTGTTCCTTAATGTTATTACAAACGAATAAAAAGAAATATTTTTGCTATATTTTTCTTTCACTGAATGCAACAGTTTTTAATTTAAGTTGACCTTTCTTCTGTATTCTAAGACTTCTAATTTCCCCATAATTAAGGTCATTTCACACACAATACTGCAACAAGGCATATTGTATAAGCAGGAGCAAAATAGGCATAACTAGCTTATTTTCATACAGAACGTCAATGTTAATGTACCATTTTGTTGAGAAAATCATATATGATGATATGAAAGAGAGAAAATCAATTCCACAAATATTCATATTTGTTTTAAGGTTCCGCTCTACAGTTTCGTAATTTGCATAGGGTTTGATTTTTAAAGAAAAATAATTTCTTATTGGGGGCAGCCATTTTTATCAGATGTGTGCTTAGATCATGCACAATTTTCACAACTACAACATGTAAAGAAATTTCAGCCACAGTACATAAAAGTAGCATAGAGGTATGCCAACATTCTCTCCACTGTGTATGTTGTAAATGTTAACAACTTCACCTTACACCTGTCACTCTGTCAGAATTACGTAATATCTGTGAAGCGCCATGATAAAACCGGAAATCGGCTTAATAACCAGTGTCAAAACCGGAAGTTGATTTTATTAGACTGGTAGTTTATTTTTTATGACCTGAAGGAAAGTTTTAGAGTTTAGGATGTGAAGTGAACTGACGCCCGATTTTGATATTTGCTGAGAAAAAAAAATTCAAATTATTTTTACATTTGTTTGGTTAAAAACCCATTATAATTGCAATAAAAATAAAAAAATAAGAATACAAATACAAAAATTTTAAATAAAATTTTAAAAAAATTAACATTAAAAATCAAATAAAATTAAAACATAATACCGTTATTGAGGAATTTAAAGAAGAAAGGGTATCACTCCCCATTAAAATTAAATCAAAGGGATAAAGTTGGACCCTATCCAATGAAGGGGAGGGGACCCATCTCTCCATTCCCCTTGTATCAAGAAAGACTGGGGTCGAACCATGAAAACAATAATACTAACAGGTAAACTAGAACATGAAATAGTTTGAAACATTTCACATATATAATCATATACAATCTCGTTGTATTTTAACATGGAAAATTGAGGGTGTCGTGAAAACTGTGAAAATTTGACGACAAGAAATAAGGGAGATTTGCAGACACTAAAAGAACTCAGAACTAACCCTTGAAAAAATATAAAATAAATAAATAAGAGAATATAAATAAAGATAAAGTGGGACCCTATACCCCGTTGTCCCCCCTTCCACAAGAAAGGGGGGGGGGGGGGGACCAAGAAACGATGGGTATCATATTTGCCAAAAATGTTCAGTGTTGTTAACTTTGAAGATTTTTTAAAATACAAAAATGCTGCTTTCCTCACTAAAAGATTAAGGGTGTAAATACTAGAAAAACAAAATTTAGAAAATTTAACGATAAGAAATACAGAAATGTATTAGACATTTTTAAAAAGAAAGAACAACCTGAAACTAAAAAATTAATTATAAAAACTACAGTTAAGATTCATGTTAGTCATCCTATGCATGATAGTGTTAAAGATGCTGGCTACGTTACACCACATAAAGAGGTATGAAGCATTGTAGGACATATATGTATTAATATTCAAACACTTTTTTTACACATTTTTTTGCAATTTGTTACAATTTATAACCATGCCTAATATATCTTTTTTTTTATTTGTTATGTTTTCTTCTAAAATAAATAAATGATTTACATTTTTGTTTTGCACGTCTTTTTTTTTCAAGTCTTTTTCTATTTTCATGTCTTTTTCATTCTTCTTTTTTCTACATTTTTTTACAGCAATGATATCTCCAATCTTTGGTTCTACTATCATCATCACAATCTAGCCATTGTAATTCATATTCCTGACATAACTTACAAAATGTAAAGATAGTAAATGTGAACTGCTTTTCTTTTTTGTCTTGGTAATTTAACGATATATCCCTCCTCTTTCAACTCATGATATCTTGAGCAGTACAGTGTTTAATATAATCTTTATAGTCATGTTAGTTTTTCATCTGTGTAATCTGTAAGTATGTTTTCTTTTTCCTTTCTACTGTGAAATTCTTCTCCTCTGTAGATCTGAAAATATTTCCTTTTTGTATTATGGAATTCTTCTTTATAAAATGACAAAGTATTTTCAAAATATAAATATGTTTCTAATAAGGACTTAATAGGATATGCAATTAAGGGAAAATTAATGAATGCTTCATAATCGCAAAACGCAAAAGAAGGTCTTGTCAGTAAAGTTTGGTACTGTGTGAATTATGTTTTCAATGGAATGCAGTTGTCTTAGAAATTCATTAAAATCGCGATTCACATTAATAACTTTTCTAAGCCCTTTTCTCTTAGCCATTTTTCTGCAGAATGACAAAAGATTCTTTTTATCATTTTTGTTCCTTTATTGTTTTGTTGTAGAAATGAAAAGCTAATGGCAAATAATTGACAATCACAATGGAAACAACACAAATCAATGCGTCGATGCTAATGATAACTGATTTATGGACATCGATCTCCTTTTATACCTAAGAAGAATGTTTTCATTGAGTCCGCTAATTGTTTAATTACGTTGGTGCTCATTTAGTTTTATTTTAATAAAACGTTTCTTTTGATGACTAACAATTAAAGCAAACAGAAGTTGGGTTATTTTTATCAAATGATCATGTGATCCAAAAGTGAATATCAAACATAATATGTGAGATTTTATCTTAACCTCTCATACCACAACCACAGAGAAACTGATTTTTCCTCGGTACCTAAGGAAGTAAATAGAAAAAAAGTGGTTTGAAAAACAATCTAGTTATTCAGAACAAAGAACTGTTGTACGTAAAACTAAAAAAGCCGATAAAGTGATTTCTAATGGCATTAGTTATATATGGGATGGCGATTTATTAGATGTGACTAATTGAAAAGAATATAATGACGATTACAAATATTTAATGGTTCTTATATACGTTTTTTCACTTAAAGCTTTACAAAACAATACTAGCATTATTGATGCATTTAAAGTTGTTCTTGGACAAAACATTAATATCGTTTCTAAAATATTACATATTAGCCCCATAGCGTGCCAAATCAAGTGAAAGAAGTATCTTCAAAACGGAAAATATTATGAAATATGATTTGTAATTGTTTCCATTTTATAATCAAATTATTTACACGTAAAGAATAAAAATGATAGAATACATCCCATCATATGATTCATTTTGCATGCCATTATTATTATTATTATTATTATCCTTATTTTATTATTATTTTTGGTTGTTACTTCTTGTCAAAAAAGTATAAATACATGTTTGTTTTCTTCATTTTATTTTCTATTTTCACTTATTTTTGTGAAGAAAGTATAAATACATTCTTGTTTTGTTCATTTAATTCCCAGTACGATCATTAAAGTTTACAGTGTGGATCCATACAATTTTTAACTTTTTCCTAGCAATAATGCATACTATTTTTCAATTTAATTAAATTCAGAATTAGATTGTTTAACAGAGGATTGGGAAGTTGGCTTAATTGTTTGACGCTTTATTACCCCCCACCCTCCAAACAAACAACCAACAATCCAATAACTACACCCGATAATATTCTTCTAGAAATATTTTGTAAGTTTGTTGATGTTGAAGAACATATATTTAATTCTTCTAAAAGTCACATTTCAAACACCATCTTTATTAGAAAAACAGATTTAGTACAAGTTTTTTTTATATTTCACATAGTTTTGGATTTAATCCGATTAGAAAGCAAAATTTCATTTCTTTGAATTTAAACCTAGTTAAAAATCCTTGATCAAAGGATTGAATTTAGCTACAGTTTTTCCTAATGAGCAAATATTATAAAATTTAGAATTTGGGAAATATAGAAAGTCATACAATTTTTGGAGGCCAAACTGGTATGTACAAATCGGAATTGCTTTTGGGTCAAGGAAATTATTCTTCAATTCAGAATATTACAGATCGACAAAAATCAGCTTTTAAAAAAAAAAGTTATAAAAATCAGAAGGTCTCAAATGAAAACAAAAATACTGTTTGGAGATGCCTTAAAAAGAAAAGATTACATTTAAAAGGATTAGAATTATATAAGAAAGGACAGAATAAAAACCCAGAAAGTATAAAGAGGGATCGTTCTCTTTAAAAAAAATCTACTACTGAAAGAATAAGGTAGCAGACAATCCAAAGAGAGGCAAACCAAGAGAAAATTAAAGCAAAGACAAAAGCAAGAAATTGAAGGAAGACATAGAAGATATATCCAACGACTAAATTCAGACACTTATTTATTGCAAAATAATATTAAAAAGGTTTGTCTTCGCCAAAACAATTGGATCTCTTTTCAAAAGCTAATAATCAAGAACGTGTTCAATCTTATCAATTTGAATATGTGAAACCTTTAGCTCATATTGCTAATAATTATGTTGAATTTACTATTGGTAATCAAAATTCTGATCAATACATTGCCCTCAATTCAACAACTTCATCATTTCAAGTTAAAATTACTAAACCAGAAGGTACAGATGTTTCTTTTTTTGATAAAGTAAGTATTAGCAATAATATCTGACATACTTGGATCGTTACAGAGCTTTGATTAATAAATTTTTAACACAAAATATTGGTTCGACTGATGCAGATACAGCATTAATTATGCCAGCTGATTCCGATCATCCCGAGGATACAGATTCTAGTGGTAACAATAATGCGCTTTTTAAGATATCAAATAACAAAGTTTAGCCCTTTTTATTTAACAGACTATTTGCAAGAAGATGTGTTAAAATGACAAAGCATTCAATTAATGAAGTGGATATTAAATTTAAAAATATATTTTAACTCGTCTGAATTTACATTAGTGGCTTAAAACAGGTTATAAATATACTATTAGCGATATTAATCTTCGAGTCTGTAAAGTAAAAGTTGATTAAAGTTTATTTTAGCATATTAAGAGCAATTACATATGGGCTCAAGTATTAATTATTCATGTACTTCTACCAATCTTAGAATGGAAGCAGAACCTAAAGAATTAACTCCTTTTACTTGGAATAATGTTTGTGCCAATACCATTCCACGACGATTTTACTTTTTTTTGTGAAACAAGATGCTTGCAATGAAAACCGTTTTCTTCTTGAAAATGCGAATATCAGATCTCTTTCAGTTTTTATTAACAATCAATTTTATAATTCAGAAACTATGAAAACAGACTTTTCTACTTCTTATGGAGCTCATCAAGCTTTGTTCTTGCTCAGTTTAACAAAGAGAATTCCCTTTGATAGCTACATGGTCTATAGTTCACTTAACTATAATTATGAGAAATTTGTTACAAATTGCATATTATTTACAATTTATATTGATAATCAAAATATTTTATCTGACAGCAGTCAATGCAATTACAGTTTAACTCATTGTAGAGAAATTAGTGTTGTGTTCGAATTTAAAATTGTTTTACCAGACGCTTGTGGACTTATGTCATGTATGAAGATACTGGCTTTTTCAAAATAGATTAATGTCGATTTGTGGATTTGAAAATGTTCTGTAATAAAATCAGAAATATAAAAAGGACTGCAGTTTCAAACAAAAACAATCTAAAACACACAAAAGTGACTTTCTTTGATGTTAGTAGTAAACATATTTTGATACCAAAAGAACTTGATTTGTTTGTTTGCACGAGAACAAAATCAATTGTCGAATTTTTCACATTAAAACCCTCTTATACAATATTTTTAATAATCATATTTTATTTCTTTTTCGTTCGACAAGCTGATTTCAATGGCAGTTACCAGACTCCTTTCTATTTTTTAAATCTATATATGACGTCATTCAAAGTCTATATAAATGGATCATATAGGTCAATGGTAAACCTTTCAAACTTTATTTTTCAAAAAAGAAACTAAAGATTTAAATTAAAAATAAAAGAATTTGCAAGAAAACTGAATCCTAACTCATGTTATGGAACTACTAAAGACAAAGAAATAGAATCAGTTAACACTATTGTTCCTTATAGTTTAGATTATAAATATTTTGTCCAGTAGTAACAACGATTAATACTTTATTTAAATTCTTTATTTCAATCAGGAAATGTCATATTGCAAGTACAGTTTGTATCGTTTATATTTAACCAGTTTATTGCTGGTTAGTGATGTATACAGATTCGACAGTTATAAAAATAGATAAATACAGGGGAGTTCAATTTCTACAAAGTATGCATATAGAAAAAATTATTTTGCTGGGAAAAGAAAAAAAAATAGAATTATAATGTACCATTCAACAAAGTCTTTGTTAACAAAAATTAAATCCATGGATTGATAGACTGAAAGATTTTGCAACTCTAGAAAAATTTGAAAATCAAACAGCATATATTATTAATACAGAAAATCATTGGATTGCTATTAATTATTATAAAAAAAATCGCATGCTTTAGGAAATAAACCTAATTACTATAATTCTAGATTTCTAGATTATCATCATTTTCAAATATATACAAAAAAAAATTTTTTTTCATATCTAGTCCAAAACTACAAAGAGATACCTCCACTGCCTGTGGATATTACATCTTATTATTATTTAACTAAAAAATGTAAATACACTTCCTTTCATACAATTATGAATACCATAAAGTAAACGTTAGAGATCAATTTATTTTTCAGAAAATCTCAAAGCAGTTTCCTATTTGTTAATCTTTAAGCAAAGATGTCCGTTACTAAAACTTCGTTTCGATTTGTAAGTCCGTGTTCAGCTCTTTTATCAGGAAGCACTATGTCTGGTAAAACAACATTTCTACTTAATTTTATTCCAAATAAGCATTTAATGTTTCAAAATGAACCTAGTAAAATTGTTTATTGTTAAACAGATTGACAAGAAAAAAAGGACAAAATTTAAACGAAGTAGAATTATTTTAAAGATTACCATCATTAGATCAAATAAATCAATTATTTACAAGGCATTTAAATTCGTTATTATTTTTCGGCGATTTAATGGCAAAAGTATCAGCTTCTAAAGAAGCCATTCATTTATTTGCTGTCATTTGTCATAATAAAGGCATTTTCGTTTGTTTTTCTTTTTACTCATGCTATCTTTCCCAAAGTTAAATCAATTAGATCCATCAGTTTAAATACCAGTTATATCATATTATTAAAAGAATTCTAGAGATTCAGACAAAGTACTTTCCTAGGATCACATATATCTCCAAGGAAAAGGCAACTACTTCAAGAATATTTTCGAAAGAGCTCAAATATAAAAGCTTTCAATTACTTAATCATCATTTTGCATCCTCAAAATTATTTTTCTTTTCAGTTATGTACTAATATATTTCCCGCTGATTCAAAACTTGATCGCCCACCCCCCCACCCCCATATATATATATATATATATATATATATATATATATATATATATATATATATATATGTCTCTATTCCTTTGATCACAAGAGATGATAATTACTTTTATTTACATTGCACACGAATACATTTTAGAAATATTATTTCCACGATATAAGTTAATGCCAGAAACAAAAGAAGCTATAGAAAATTTAAAATCTGCTTTGCATATATCTATAAAAGACTTATTTTAGTACTGTTTTAGTTTTCCAAAGACTTACCTTGTGAAAAAATTGCACGTCCACCACAAAGAAACCAGCACAGCCTTATCAAAACAAGCGCGTCCTAAAATTTCCGATTGAATTAAAAACAACAAGTACTTCTTATTATTTTTATTTTACATCACATAAACAAATAACTCATTTACTTCAAAACAAAACACCCGATCAAATCAAAGGACTTACGGAAATTGAGTATAATGTATTAAAGAAAAATATTCCCATTTTGTCCGAGGATGAACAAAAATATAAAAAATATAGAAACAATTTTAAACAAATCTATCAAAAATATCTGTACAAATTAAGATAAATTGTTTCAAAAATGATATAAATCAGATTTTTGTTTTATTATTAGTAATGATGCATACTCGTTCCTTGAACCATGAGTCTAACTAAAGAAATGAGTTTAATACCAACGGCCACATACGCTCATTTAAAGTAATTTGAAAGCAAACGCATCCAAAATAATAATAATAATAATAATAATAATAATAATAATATTGCATCCAAAGAAGTCAATATTCATACTGAAATAGAACACGAATTGATTTATAATTCCAAAGATCTAGACGTGCAAGAAAAATTATAGAAACATTACATTATATGATTCCATAACAATTGCTCCCTAAAGTCTTGACATTGTTTCATTTTTTTAAATAAAAGAATATATCAAATAATATATTAAAATGGAATCAAGCTTATGAAACTATTTACCGAGGCAAAATAATAAAAGACAGTAATTTAGCTGATTTAATTATAGATGATGTTCTTGTGAAAACGCAAAAAGAAAGACCAATAGGAATCTATGCATTTTATATAAGCCTACACGAATTAAATGTCCTAAAAAATTAATTACATTATAGAATGAAAAAAAAAACAAAATCATTTTAATCGTTTTTTGAGGACATGTCTTATATGTGAACGATTCATGAAGAGAAATACCAATAAGTCACAATAGTGGCCTTGGTTCAACTTCAAATACCTAAAAATGGATTAATATTTTTAAAATTTCTTCTTTAAATTCCTTGTACACAAACTACAAAATTCCAAACAAAAAGACAAAATTAATAAATAATTCCTAAAAAAAACCCCAAAAAACTGGTTAATCATTCGACCCCCCTCCCGCCCTAAACAATAAATAAATCAATCCCCCCCCCCCACTAAAATTGTTTTGGTTACAAAATTTAATTCTAATGTCTAAGCAAATTGATAATATTGGCACCTCCAACACGAAAAACAAATACTGCTTTAGTTTGTATGTCCCAACATTTTTGACGAAGGGAGCAACAATGAGTGGCATAGGCAGCCATGACACCCTTCTGTTTTTCTTCTTTATACTAGTCCGAAAATAAAAAAATAAAACAAAATAATACTTACATGTTATATTACAATCATATAACATATGGGGTGGGGGTGGGGGTGTTCTCATTGTGTGGGACACAGGTGACGCATAATAGGGGCATACATATTAAGTATATTTTCATTTTGCAAAATGTTTTAGTATAGAAGA